>MIQA02011064.1:0-15610 GCA_001887855.2 Sclerospora graminicola | reverse complement strand
GTTGTCGGCTGAAGTGTGAGTTGTGTTTCTAATTTTAGCATTTCTATTACACTTTAGAAATGGGTACAATTGTAACAAACACACTAATGCGAGCAGCTGTGAAACTACTTTGGCGGCGCACGATCGCGTAGAAACTAAGGGTAATAATGCATGATAATATATTTCAGTTTTACTTTTACTTCTATCTGTTCAAGCGCGTTCGTACCTTCGGTTGCTTTGCGGTTGAATTTTAATTTAACACTTATGGCTTAGAAAGAGAAACGTATACTGGTTTCATCCCTAAATCCAATATAAGCATATGGTGTATCTCACACAAAATATAGCGGTCGACCTTGCTGGATGTCCATGTACCTTCCACCAAATAGGTTGGCTCGCTGATTATCTTCAACATCTTCCTTCTGCTATAATAATGCCTCATCCGACTACCACAGTGCTAGCATCACTGGAGCCTCACACACGTGCCTGCACCTATCTCCGTAGAAAAGCTCGGCCCCGCTGACCGGTCCCGGGAAGCACTGCTGATCTGGCCCAGCATGACTAACCGGGTCTATCTTCGCTGCCGCCCTTCTTGCTGGTCCGCATAACTTCCTGACTCTGGACTCGCCCTTCACTACTTTCGCATCTATCCGCCGATCTGACGCCGAAGAGTTCCTTCGTTCTTCATTCGCTGCCAACATCCCAACTTAATAGCTTACTTAGGGTGGTCGTCTCGGCTGGCAATTTGGGCTAATCAGGGATGGCCCGGCCAGGTGTGCTCTCCATCCGGCAGTTTATTCATCCTGGAACATGAATTACTGTTTTTGCCAAAGATGATGTATTGGTAGATATATTTCGCTTGGGATCGGTTTGACTATCCTCGGGCGCGGTGGCTACGAGACCTTCGTCTAGACATATGTCGTGTTCACCTTCATCGACTCGTAAATTTTGTTCGTTACGATCAGCTAGTCCGTCTTTGACGTCACCCTGGCTTTCAATTCATCTGCTTTATAGTTAGACAGAACCGTTTGGACCCTAGACTCATCAAAGGTAAATGTAGTATTGGCAGTCTCAACCGGCTTGAGAAATGACAGGGTGAACATCAGCACGAATAGTTTGGCCAAAAGTTTCATCCACATGGTATATTTGCTGCTTGGACCGCGTGGAAATATCCTCTCTTCGGAGCATGTCTTGTGTATTCGAGCAAGGCCTCCAACTCACGAAAGTTTGAGGTGCTGAATTGACTTGCCGTGATGCAAATATTATGTATACTAGAAGATGCTCCTCGACGAGCGGTTATGAGTTTGTCTGACAAGTATAAAACGGCTGGCTCGATTATATACTTCTCACACTGACTCATAACAGGAGCATCCGCTAGTATGCATAAATCCCCTGTAGTAGACAGCTACCACCGTCGATTCAAATGCTTGAAAGGGATAATGGGAGGGATTCCCCTAGTCTTGCGCACAAAAAGGAAATTGCGACACGGTAGGAGGCGCGTCGTTACAAATGAATGAAAAACCGATGACCTGAGGTTTGCCTTGTACGCCGCTCTAACATCGTCAAATAGATCACAATCCTTGTCTTCTTTCGCCATCAGAAACTGAACCATCTATATTGATCGCAGCCTGCCGTGGAATTCATATTGAAGCGAATGCGCTAGGTCCCACTGTTCACGTACGAGATTAGACACGTCTTCTGAGACGATGATCAGGAGTCGTTTCGGCTCATTCGCCTGACCTGCGATAACCACAGTAACGATACTTTCTATGCGATCCCCCCAAGTCCTTTCAAGACGTTGCTGATTCAAAAGCAAAGCTGAAATATCTGCATGTCACGATTCGGCTATACTTTATTTCAGCCAGATCCAGACTGAAACAAAGATGAGGTGACCAGAAATAAACGTTAGTTACATGTGTAGCACTAAGCCGAAATCACGATGTACTGATTATTCGTGGGATTTCCAAGGTGTGAGATGTTACCCCAGACTTAAAGTGCCCACATGTCGCGTCAAGAGACCCAATTCCTCATAAAATGGGTTCTCCGTTTCACGAGACGTGTTTCATCATCGAAAATAGAAAACATGTACTCAATAGCACGGAGATACGCTTCCTTAGATTGCGCGCCAACGAGCAATGTAACACATCGTCTTTTTCGAAGTGAATGAACCCATATTTTGACACATCCGAGATCTCGCTCTTGGGGTATTTTCTTTGCGTGAAATCCGCACAACAGTAAACGAACCCATTGAAAGCATGTTCTCATAAACACCGACCTCGGTGAGATCTTGGTCGATCATAGCGGATTGTAAACGCTCTCGGAACGGTACGTTTGCTTTTTGAAAGCATCACACACTTGGGATTACGTGCTTTCTCTTTCGCTTTCGACGAATGCATGCCGCTCGATAACGAGAAATGTTAGGTTCTATACATAATAAACGAATTGTATCTACTTGTGTACATACCTGAACGAATTGTCCGCGATCGAATGCATCATGCACCATAAGCTGAACAGCTTAATGCTCCCTAGATTCGTCCGTGGGTTACGTCGATGAACAAGCTTTTCGGGTAGACCGCATATGCCTGACGCATGTGTACGAAAACGCCTGAGTACCCACGCAAGTTAAGCCATTACATAGAAATAACTATTTATAAGCTGAGGATTAGCTTACATTGGATGTATTCAACGTACGTGTGACGTTTCCATCAATTTCATAAAAATCAGACAAACAACATGTCACCCGACCTTCGAGGGTGTCCGCCGTATAATTTTCCGAGCGACCAAATTTGGCACATCTTTCATTGTGATGTCTTTATGTCCCTTGCCCTGGTGCAGTGCCAGATGGTGTGACGGTCGCCGTGATTTTGTCACAACTTACTGACCGCGTCGAGAACTGCCACAGACACTCGCATTTGCACATTTGTGTAGAATTGTTACTGTTCATTCGACAGCTTGTAGTGTTAGTGACAACTACCGCCCACCGATCTGAAACGCGCTGCACACAACTACGATACAACATATGCATTCATTTACAATCTGATTAGCCTGTCCAGCTCGAAAATCTGTTAAGTTTGTGCCAATTACATTTCACGAACCTGAGCTCGGCATCCTGTCCATCGGATTTTTGGACGCGGACGAGTACCAGACGACCGAGTTGCGTCTTCCGTACACCTCGGGAGCTTGTGCTTATGCTCGAAATTATGACGGATCGACACAGAGGTGTGAAATGCGGGTGGGATGCGGCTGTATCGAGTAGCCGTTGTCGTCATACCACCGGACGTGTAGAGCTACGAACGAAGCGAGTAAGAGTAGTTATTTATGGCTCATAGTACACTACTGGATACGTCTGTGACCCGTAGACAGTCAACGCGTCGTGGAATTTCGTGGATGGTGGAGCCACGTACTCTTCTGTCATTTGCGATGATGCTCTGTCGGGGTTATTCTCATTTATACGTTCGTCTTCGACACCGGATGCACCGGATGTGTCCGCGGCGCTGTCGGGTTACTCGTCTTCGGTGTCGCGTGCAACGTGGCTCTTCTTATTTCATCTCTCTGTGGCTCCCTTCCATGAATTAAACTCGTTGACTGAGTTGTAGAGCCTCCTGCTCTTCTGTCGTTTGCGATGATTCGTCTGATATGTCGGGACCATTTTCGTTTATACATTCGTCTTCGACCCCAGATGCACCGGATATGTCCGCGGCGCTGTCGGGTCTCTTGTCTTCAGTGTCGCGTGCGACGTGGCGCCTCTTATTTCGTCTATCTGTGGCGCAGCGAGGTGCGCAACGACGCGCGTTGCTTGCTTCCTTTTGCCTGTCGCCATATTGATTAATTAATGCGGTGTTTATTTATCACTTAAATAAAACCACTTTGAGCAGGAAATCCATGACATTTCAAGCGTACCCTGACTCGACATGTTTGATACAGATACGAGGGACCGACTTCGTCAGTTTGGACTTTGTTTGCATCAAGCGTTGGGTTTAAAGATCGATCGCTGAATCTCGATGGTCAAGTCATGGATCTTCTCACGTCCAACACCAGTCCAACACTTTCCAGCACTGAACTAGCGATATCCCATTATCCCCCATGCTTCTAGGATACGAGCATATTCAATGCCGGTATCTCCTGCAATGTCAAGCTGAAGCGCGTCAGCAGCACACACTGTGCCGAGGAAGAAGACTCATTCACACGAGATACGGAGCTTATCAACAATATTATGATCTCCCTGGCTCATGTGTACAAACAGAGAACTAGCATCTTGGATCGCTGAGCTTGAAAACCGTGTCGCTTATTCTGTTTCTGCTTCAACGCGTCCAGGTGAAGCTGACGGTGAAGGTACAAGCACTACAATCCCAGCTCCACCCCTAGATGAGCCGCAACTGCAGGTATTATACGTTAATTGCATTAATGGGTGTGGTCAATGAACGAGGCAAAGTGTTATCGAAGAGCGCTGCAGCGACTTAGTGTTACACCAAGCCGAAGCGGGTCTGGGATTCATGCGATGATCGACAGTACAAATCTCTGTGCAAGCAGATCGTTGCGTACATCAAAATGTTCTTGCCCAATGGGTTCAAGCTCGACTCATCAGCAAGCAGCTATGTTGACAACGTCATGTCTGCCGGAAAGCAAGATGAGAACACATGCTTGAGTTTCTCCGCGGAAGAGCATCTCAAGCATAAGTACGGGTCAGGGATTTCGAACCTTAGGTCATGATTGGGCTGTCAAGGAATTGATAGAGGAGTACCACACGCGCGTTGTGGTTGGTCAAACTGTTGAGCCTGTCCTGGAAGAAACACTTCATGCATTTTAGGCTAGCTGGTATGTGCTAAAAAACCGCCTTTTTAACGTTTTCTGTAAGAAAAATTGAAATTAAGCTTTTATACAGGGCTCGCTACTTTAAATTTGTAAAAAGCTAAAATGAACGGTATATGCTAACTAACAAAATATTAGTATAGTTTATCGAACCTAAGCGGAAAATGCTCACGCTTCAATCTGCTCACCTTTTAAACTACAGAATACGAGCGGCAACATGAGCCGAAATGGCTTGGAAAAACATGCACGAAAATCATTACCATAAATTATCCAGGAAAAGTGTAACAAGCTATGCTCTTGTTACTTGCGCATCGAGATCTGTCGGCACGTTACGACTTGGACGTCGCGCCTTTCCTCGTGCTGACGGCGCTCGTCAAGCTGAGTGTCCGCCGCATCACTGGCAACAGCCTTGGGGATTGTCTTGGCATATGGTCCACAAGAAAAATGAGTAATGTCGGCTTACCTGTGGCGGTTGCTCCAAGCGCAAGTAGCGAGACAAAGACCGACGGAGAGACAGCCCGTACCATGGCGAAGGGTGAAAGCTCGGCGCGCAGCGAAGCGAAGGGTGTAGGTGAAGTACGCGAGGAAGAAGCAGTCGACGAAGCAGCACGCGGTGACGGCAAACATGACTAAGACGTGGTATGGGGCGAGATTACGGTGGAAGACACAGAACGCGGCGAGGCGAAGGCCATAGCCAAAGATGCTGTGCTCATCGCGGCTGTCAGCGACAGGGCGACGACGAAGCAGAGTAGGTCGGGACGTCATCCTTTACTTTCCATCCACTGTACGACATTTGACGCATATTGGACTTCTACATACAAGACGGTAAGCGAGTTTACGTCGTCGACAGGGAGCCAACAGAGGAACCAGCATCAAGCCCTACTGCAACACCTTGTTGCCTCGACCATTAGCAACGCGGCACACTCCTTCTTTGAAGACGAGGCGCGCGACAGCGCATCAAGCGGCAGGGCGACATGTGAAGAGCGTAGCGACCGCCGCCGCTGTCCACTTGCCGGGCTCCGTCGTGACCGCGATGCTTAGATATCTACACATAAACAAAAACCAGACAATGCATGGTTGGGTTGCCAAAAAACAAGTCCATTACTGTTGGCTATGCGTTGCCAAACTGCCTCCCACGCCGCTTACAAGTTTAACCGTCGACACGGTTGCTGTCGGGCAGCCTGGTAACGCAACGATGCTCAGCGCAACAAGGTTTTGCTGCAAGCAGCATAACGAGTTTTCACTATGCGCCTGCGAACTACATATATCCACTGCACACAAACAATCGATACACAGAGTAAGTAAACAACTCATCGCCATACCTGTACCTTATATCGAGCTTTCACTATGCGCCAGCAAACTGCCGATATGCACTGCACACAAACAATTGATACGAATAGTAAGTAAACAACGCATCGTCATACATGTACCTTATATCGAGTTTCCACTATGCGCCAGCGAACTACAGATATGCACTGCACACAACAACCGGTACAAATGGTAAGTAAACAACACATCGTCATGCATGTACCTTATATCGAGTTCTTACTATGCGTCAGTGAGCTACAGATATGCACTGCACACAAACAATTGGTACACATTGTAAGTAGGCAACACATCATCATGTATGTACCTGATATCGAGTTTATAGTATGCGTCAGCGAATAACTGTATACCAACTGTAATAGCCGACACACACACGGTGACAATAAATGCCTGTACATGTAAATAATTTATATTGGAATTTTTTTAACGGTATTTAATCAGAAAATGGGCAAGCCTTTTCGGACAAAACGACACATCTGGGCAATTTAAAGGTCACCAAGATAATCAGGAAGAGGTTTGCACTACCAACCCTCCCAGATCGTTGATATGATGTACGTGACCTGCAGCCTCCGTTTTTTTTTTCACTGTGTTTCATCTGGTCGCGCATCATCGATTCGACAATGGCGCGATGTCCACTTAAATTTGTCTCATTAGTTTTTTGTATCCCTTACCCAAACTTTATCAACTGTGATCGGCTGAAAGTATGTGTTGGTTATAACAATTTTATGGTATGACAGTTGTTATTTGGTACTACACCAAACAACCGTTACAAATGGTAAGTGAACAACACATACACTCTAAGATAGTAGTATATCAGGGCTTCCCACGAGTAAGGGGAGGGTTGCGAATGATGGTGGGAACACGAGCGTACTTGACACGTATGCAGGGTCACCATATATCAGTTTCCCGCAGAAAATACCCGAGGTGTTGTCCTCCATGAGATAAAGTAGACCGCTGCTATTGAGAACGGTTGAATCGTAGCGTCGCCCTTCTACAGGCCCATACACACTCACCAAATCCTTGCAAGCCCTGCCAGTTCAAGCAGTGTCGTCGCGGGTGGCCGTTGTAGATGGAATTTTGCAAATTGTTATTAGGAAAATTAAAAAATTTCCTGGGGATCGGTCGCGACACATACTGGCTTGTGCCGTCGATAAGAAGCGTCCAGAAGCTTCTCAACGGCGCCCCTTCAAGATGTATCACGTGGATGTAGGTATCAATCCGTGAGCGAGCGACCCGATCGTTGAAGTAGGATATCGCGATGCCCGGAATACAGTAACCCGACAGTAGTCTTGATGATCCGACTGCAAGCAGATGTAGAACGCCCGTACTCGCTCGCCCCCGTGAAAAGGTTCGATGGTTTGTAGAGCTGTCTGGCTAACCAATCCAAGCGCCTCGATCCTCACTAGCCGCAGTGACCACACCGTCCGCTGGAAGCTGCAGCTTCACTGCGAGCTCTACCAGCTTCGATATCGTTAATTGATAGCGGACTCTTGCCGCTGCATCAGTCGCCATTTGGTCGACCACCTTTGATTCATTGACGCTGGTGTGGCCTCATGCAGGCGGAAGCGACGCATTCACACATGGAACCCATCTGGCAATTGAAAAGGGCACTCTTGGGGTGGCCATAAAACGGCCGGAGGGCACATGAACGTACTTGATGCGTATGCAGGGTCACCATATATCAGTTTCCCGCAGAAAATACCCGAGGTGGTCCTCCATGAGATCAAATGGACCGCTGCAACTGAGAACGGTTGAATTGCGACGTCGCCCTTCTACAGGGCCATACACCCTCACTAAAATCCTTGCGAGCCCTGCCAGTTCAAGCCGTGTCGTCGCGGGTGGCCGTTGTAGATAGAATTTTGCAAATTTTCATTAGGATAAATTGAATTTTGCCTGGGGCTCGGTCGCGACACATACTGACTCGTGCCGTCGATAAACGCCAAGCAGCTTCTCAGCGGCGCTCCTTCAAGATGTACCACGTGGCAGTAGGTATCAATCCGTGAGCGAACGACCCGGTCGTTGAAGTAGGGTAGAATGCGATGCCTGGAGTACAGTAACCCGACCGTAGTATTGATAATCCGACTGCAAGCAGATGTAGAACGTCCGAACTCGCTAGCCACCGTGAAAAGATTCGATGGCTTGGAGAACCGTCGGCTAACCAATGCAAGCGCCTCGATCATGGATATGCGGTCACCAGCCGCAGTGACCGCACCGTCTGCGGAACTTGTAGCGTCACTTCTAGCTCGACCAGCTGCGAAATCATGAATCGATAGCGGGTTCTTGCCGCTGCAACAGTCGGCATTTGGTCGAGCACCTTTGATTCGTTGACGCTGGTGTGGCCAAACACAGGTTGAAGAAGTGGTGTGCTTGCATGACGCGCATAATTTTGACAAAACGCCTCTTGACGCCACGGGCGGCTCTTCACGCAGCAATAATGACCAGGATGACATCGTTACCGGAGAGCTTTGGTCCGATGAACACTATTTGACGTCTTTCTCTATGGATCTCAGCAGTTAAGATACAAGTCCAAAATCTTAAACCTAACCGCGATTGAGATGAGATCGATTTTTCTAATGTAACGATGCCATCCTGGTCATTTTTGCTGCGTGGAGAGCTACCCGTGGCGACAAGAGGCGTTTGTCAAAATTATGCGCGTCATGCAAAGCACACCACTGCTTCCGCGTGCATGAGGCCACACCGTGTTGGATGAATTGCGAGAGCAAAGTGTGGATTTTGACGTGCTTCGAGACGCCGAGCTGACCAAAGTTCAACAAACAGCTCAACTCCTGACTCACTTTAGCTTTCTTGAAGACGATTTTGCAAAGAGTGCAGACGAACGAAAGTTGCGGTGTTCATTGGTCCACATCTCAAGTTTCGTCTGCATCGCTCTCGCTAACCTACTGGTCGATTGTTGGCGGTCGTACATTGAAATACATGGAGATTTGATTTTCCATCGGCTGTAGGCAGATATGGCAGTTTGTAAGCAGCATGGCAGCAAAAAACATTTTACCCACTGGTGCTTGTCTGACGCGTTTATTTTTGTTCGAGTTCATGAACTCCCACAGCGTTTTGACACGCTCAAACCTCCATTCGACGCATTCACACGCAGATCCCACATGGCAATTGAACAGAGCACTCTTGGGGTGGACATAAAACGGCCTGAGGGTACACGAACGTATTTGACGCGTATGCAGGGTCACCATATATCAGTTTCCCGCAGAAAATACCCGAGGTGTTGTCCTCCATGAGATCAAGTAGACCGCTGCTATTGAGAACGGTTGAATCGCGACGTCGCCCTTCTACAGGCCCTACACACTCACCAAAATCCTTGCAAGCCCTGCCAGTTCAAGCAGCGTCGTCGCGGGTGGCCGTTGTAGATGGACCTTTGCAATTTTATATTAGGATAATTTGAATTTTGCCTGGGGCTCGGTCGCGACACATACTGGCTCGTGCCGTCGATAAACGCCCAGCAGCTTCTCAGCGGCGCCCCTTCAAGATGTACCACGTGGCAGTAGGTATCAATCCGTGAGCGAGCGACCCGGTCGTTGAAGTAGAGAAGATCGCGATGCCTGGAGTACAGTAACCCGACCGTAGTATTGATGATCCGACTGCAAGCAGATGTAGAACGTCCGAACTCGCTGGTCACCGTGAAAAGATTCGATGGCTTGGAGAACCGTCGGCTAACCAATGCAAGCGCCTTCGATCCTGGATATGCGGTCACGAGCCGCAGTGACCACACCGTCTGCTGGAACCTGTAGCTTCACTGCTAGCTCGACCAGCTGCGATATATTGAATAGATTGCGGACTCTTGCCGCTGCATCAGTCGGCATTTGGTCGAGCACCTTTGATTCGTTGACGCTGGTGTGGTCTCAAGCAGGCGGCGGCAGTGGTAAGCTTGCATGACGCGCATAATTTTGACAAAACGCCTCTTGCCGCCACGGACAGCTCTCCACGCAGGAAAATGACCAGGATGACTTCGTTAACGGGGAGCTTTGGTCCGACGAACACTATTTGACGCCATTCTCAAATGGATCTCAGCAGTTGAGATACAAGTCCAAAATCTTAAACCTAACCGCGATTGAGATGAGATCGATTTTTCGCCGGTAACGATACCATCCTGGTCATTTTCGCTGCGTGGAGAGCTGCCCGTGGCGACAAGAGGCGTTTGTCAAAATTACGCGCGTCATGCAAGCACACCACTGCTTCCGCGTGCGTGAGGCCACACCGAGTTGGATGTATTGCGAAAGCAAAGTGTGGATTTTGACGTGCTTTGAGACGCTGAGCTGACCAAAGTACAACAAACAGCTCAACTCCTGACTCACTTTAGCTTTCTTGAAGACGATTTTGCAAATAGTGCAGACGATCGAAAGTCGCGGTGTTCATTGGTCCACATTTCAAGTTTCATCTGCATCGCTCTCGCTAACCTACTGGTCGATTGTTGGTGGTCGTAAATTGAAATATACATGGAGATTTGATTTCCCATCTGCTGTAGGCAGGTATGGCAGTTTGTAAGCAGCACGGCAGAAAAAAACATTTTACCCACTGGTGCTTGTCTGACGCGTTTATTTTTGTTCGAGTTCATGAACTCCCACAGCGTTTTGACACGCCCAAATCTCCATTCCGCGCATTCACACACGGAGCTCATCAGGCAATTGAACAGAGCACTCTTGGGGTGGCCATAAAACGGCCGGAGGGTACATGAACGTACTTGATGCGTATGCAGGGTCACCATATATCAGTTTCTGGCAGAAAATACCCGATGTGTTGTCCTCCATGAAATCAAGTAGACCGCTTCTATTGAGAACGGTTGAATCGTGACGTCGCCCTTCTACAGGGCCATACACCCTCACTAAAATCCTTGCGAGCCCTGCCTGTTCAAGCCGTGTCGTCGCGGGTGGCCGTTGTAGATGGAATTTTGCAAATTTTCATTAGGATAATTTGAATCTTGCCTGGAGCTCGGTCGCGACACATACTGGCTCGTGCCATCGATAAACGCCAGCTGCTTCTCAGCGGCGCCCCTTCAAAATGTACCACGTGGCAGTAGGTATCAATCCGTGAGCGAGCGACCCGGACGTTGAAGTAGGGTAGATCGCGATGCCTGGAGTACAGTAACCCGACCGTAGTATTGATGATCCGACTGCAAGCAGATGTAGAACGTCCGAACTCGCTAGCCACCGTGAAAAGATTCGATGGCTTGGAGAACCGTCGGCTAACCAATGCAAGCGCCTCGATCCTGGATATGCGGTCACGAGCCGCAGTGACCACAGCGTTTGCTGGAACCTGTAGCTTCACTGCGAGCTCGACCAGCTGCGATATCGTGAGTCGATAGCGGACCCTTGCCGTTGCATCAGTCGCCATTTGGTCGAGCACGTTTGATTCGTTGACGCTGGTGTGGTCTTCACACAGGCTGAAGCAGTGGTGGACTTGCATGACGCGCATAATTTTGACAAAACGCCTCTTGCCGCCACGGACAGCGCTCCACGCAGGAAAATGACCAGGATGGCATCGTTACCGGAGATCTTTGGTCCGATGAACACTATTTGACGTCTTTCTCTATGGATCTCAGCAGTTGAGATACAAGTCTAAATGTTAATCCTAACCGCGATTGAGATGAGATCGATTTTTCTCATGTAACGATGCCATCCTGGTCATTTTTGCTGCGTGGAGAGCTGCCCGTGGCGACAAGAGGCGTTTGTCAAATTATGCGCGTCATGCAAGCACACCACTGCTTCCGCGTGCGTGAGGCCACACCGTGTTGGATGTATTGCGAGAGCAAAGTGTGGATTTTGACGTGCTTTGAGACGCTGAGCTGACCAAAGTTCAACTAACAGCTCAACTCCTGACTCACTTTAGCTTTCTTGAAGACGATTTTGCAAAGAGTGCAGACGAACGAAAGTCGCGGTGTTCATTGGTCCACATCTCAAGTTTCATCTGCATCGCTCTCGCTAACCTACTGGTCGATTGTTGGTGGTCGTTCATTGAAATACATGGAGATTTGATTTCCCATCGGCTGTAGGCAGGTATGGCAGTTTGTAAGCAGCACGGCATCAAAAAACATTTTACCCACTGGTGCTTTTCTGACGAGTTAACATTTGTCTGAGTTCATGAACTCCCACAGCGTTTTGACACGCTCAAACCTCCGTTCGACGCATTCACACACAGAGCTCATCTGGCAATTGAACAGAGCACTCTTGGGGTGGCCATAAAACGGTCGGAGGGTACACAAACGTACTTGATGCGTATGCCGGGTCACCATATATCAGTTTCCCGCAGAAAATACCCGAGGTGTTGTCCTCCATGAGATCAAGTAGACCGCTGCTATTGAGAACGGTTGAATCGCGACGTCGCCCTTCTACAGGCCCTACACACTCACCAAAATCCTTGCAAGCCCTGCCAGTTCAAGCAGCGTCGTCGCGGGTGGCCGTTGTAGATGGAATATTGTAATTTTTCATTAGGATAATTTGAATTTTGCCTGGGGCTCGGTCGCGACACATACTGGCTCGTGCCGTCGATAAACGCCAAGCAGCTTCTCAGCGGCGCCCCTTCAAGATGTACCACGTGGCAGTAGGTATCAATCCGTGAGCGAGTGACCCGGTCGTTGAAGTAGAGTAGATCGCGATGCCTGGAGTACAGTAACCCGACCGTAGTATTGATGATCCGACTGCAAGCAGAAGTACCGAACTCGCTGGTCACCGTGAAAAGATTCGATGGCTTGGAGAACCGTCGGCTAACCAATGCAAGCGCCTCGATCCTGGATATGCGGTCAACAGTCGCAGTGACCACACCGTCTGCTGGAACCTGTAGCTTCACTGCTAGCTCGACCAGCTGCGATATCATGAATCGATAGCGGGTTCTTGCCGCTGCAACAGTCGGCATTTGGTCGAGCACCTTTGATTCGTTGACGCTGGTGTGGCCATACACAGGTTGAACCAGTGGTGTGCTTGCATGACGCGCATAATTTTGACAAAACGCCTCTTGACGCCACGGGCGGCTCTTCACGCAGCAATAATGACCAGGATGACATCGTTACCGGAGAGCTTTGGTCCGATGAACACTATTTGACGTCTTTCTTAGTGGATTGAGTAGTTGAGATACAAGTCCAAAATCTTAAACCTAACCGCGATTGAGATGAGATCGATTTTTCTAATGTAACGATGCCATCCTGGTCATTTTCGCTGCGTGGAGAGCTGCCCGTGGCGACAAGAGGCGTTTGTCAAATTATGCGCGTCATGCAAGCACACCACTGCTTCCGCGTGCGTGAGGCCACACCGTGTTGGATGTATTGCGAGAGCAAAGTGTGGATTTTGACGTGCTTTGAGACGCTGAGCTGACCAAAGTTCAACTAACAGCTCAACTCCTGACTCACTTTAGCTTTCTTGAAGACGATTTTGCAAAGAGTGCAGACGAACGAAAGTCGCGGTGTTCATTGGTCCACATCTCAAGTTTTGTCTGCATCGCTCTCGCTAACCTACTGGTCGATTGTTGGTGGTCGTAATTGAAATACATGGAGATTTGATTTCCCATCGGCTGTAGGCAGGTATGGCAGTTTGTAAGCAGCATGGCATCAAAAAACATTTTACCCACTGGTGGTTTTCTGACAAGTTAACATTTGTCTGAGTTCATGAACTCCCACAGCGTTTTGACACGCCCAAACCTCCGTTCAACGCATTCACACACAGAGCTCATCTGGCAATTGAACAGAGCACTCTTGGGGTGGACATAAAACGGTCGGAGGGTACACAAACGTACTTGATGCGTATGCCGGGTCACCATATATCAGTTTCCCGCAGAAAATACCCGAGGTGTTGTCCTCCATGAGATCAAGTAGACCGCTGCTATTGAGAACGGTTGAATCGTGACGTCGCCTTTCTACAGGCCCATACATACTCACAAAAATCCTTGCAAGCCCTGCCAGTTCAAGCCGTGTCGTTGTGGGTGGCCGTTGTAGATGGAATATTGTATTTTTCATTAGGATAATTTGAATTTTGCCTGGGGCTCGGTCGCGACACATACTGACTCGTGCCGTCGATAAACGCCAAGCAGCTTCTCAGCGGCGCCCCTTCAAGATGTACGACGTGGCAGTAGTGACCCGGTCGTTGAATTAGAGTAGATCGCGATGCCTGGAGTACAGTAACCCGACCGTAGTATTGATGATCCGACTGCAAGCAGATGTACCGAACTCGCTGGTCACCGTGAAAAGATTCGATGGCTTGGAGAACCGTCGGCTAACCGATGCAAGCGCCTCGATCCTGGATATGCGGTCACCAGTCGCAGTGACCACACCGTCTGCTGGAACCTGTAGCTTCACGACCAGCTGCGATATCATGAATCGATAGCGGGTTCTTGCCGCTGCAACAGTCGGCATTTGGTCGAGCACCTTTGATTCGTCGACGCCGGTGTTGCCACAAACAGGCGAAAGCAGTAGCGTGCTTGCATGACGCGCATAATTTTGACAAAACGCCTCTTGTCGCCTCGGGAAGCTCTCCACGCAGCAATAATGACCAGGATGGCATCGTTACCGGAGATCTTTGGTCCGATGAACACTATTTGACGTCTTTCTCAATGGATCTCAGCAGTTGAGATACAAGTCTAAATGTTAATCCCAACCGCGATTGAGATGAGATCGATTTTTCTCATGTAACGACGCCATCCTGGTCATTTTTGATGCGTGGAGAGCTGCCCGTGGCGACAAGAGGCGTTTGTCAAATTATGCGCGTCATGCAAGCACACCACTGCTTCCGCGTGCGTGAGGCCACACCGAGTTGAATGTATTGCGAAAGCAAAGTGTGGATTTTGACGTGCTTTGAGACGCTGAGCTGACCAAAGTACAACTAACAGCTCAACTCCTGACTCACTTTAGCTTTCTTGAAGACGATTTTGCAAAGAGTGCAGACGAACGAAAGTCGCGGTGTTCATTGGTCCACACTCAAGTTTCATCTGCATCGCTCTCGCTAACCTACTGGTCGATTGTTGGTGGTCGTTCATTGAAATACATGGAGATTTGATTTCCCATCGGCTGTAGGCAGGTATGGGTAAGCAGCACGGCATCAAAAAACATTTTACCCACTGGTGCTTTTCTGACGAGTTAACATTTGTCTGAGTTCATGAACTCCCACAGCGTTTTGACACGCCCAAACCTCCGTTCAACGCATTCACACACAGAGCTCATCTGGCAATTGAACAGAGCACTCTTGGGGTGGCCATAAAACGGTCGGAGGGTACACAAACGTACTTGATGCGTATGCAGGGTCACCATATATCAGTTTCCCGCAGAAAATACCCGAGGTGTTGTCCTCCATGAGATCAAGTAGACCGCTGCTATTGAGAACGGTTGAATCGTGACGTCGCCCTTCTACAGGCCCATACACACTCACCAAACTTTTTGCAAATCTTGCCAGTTCAAGCAGCGTCGTCGCGGGTGGCCGTTGTAGATGGACCTTTGCAATTTTATATTATGATAATTTGAATTTTGCCTGGGGCTCGGTCGCGACACATACTG
>MIQA02011063.1:0-11542 GCA_001887855.2 Sclerospora graminicola | reverse complement strand
ATCGATCGTTCATATGTATGCAAATGTGGTTCTAGTGAATTATATGTATACTACGCAACCGTGCGACGAACGAACAGAATCGAAATATGAGGCAGGCACATGAGTTGGTGTACGGTACACAAGGTATAGGACATTGCATATATAATAACAGGTTTTGATTTTCCCCCTAAGCAAAGAGTCGCCCAGCCACGTGTCGCGGTCATTGGAAGCACAGGGTTAACTAGGCCCCTGTAGCTCAACTTAATTCCCGGTTAAGACGCGCTTAGACGCACTTTGGCTTACCGGAAGGCCTCCGACGGGTTTTGTTTAGGTTATCAAACCTTACCCCCCATGCGCACGTGTTTGGAGCACGTTTATTATTGGAAAGGTTTTGTGGAGATAACGTTTGTGGAAGATCGTGGTTTGATCGCGTTTTTCGTGGATTTCTCGTTGTCTCTCACTCTTATTGGCTGGCCTGATCGGACGAAGTTTCCCGATCAGTGCCTAGATATTGAAGTTAAGTATCGACCCCAACCCTTTCTCCGGTGAAGATTTCCACCCGAGGACACCCCCGTCTCGAGAAGGTTATCCCCTCCGACCTGATCAAGATCATCGTTTTAGTCACGAGTCCACCTGAGTGAGTGTAACCACCCCCGATCAACGGGTACACAAGGTAAGATGAAGTTGAAAATGGATTCTATCGCACATGACGACCGGTCGGATGACCGGGAGATCAGATCAGTCACCATAATGGTGATTCATTCGATTCTGATGGCGATTAGGATCAACGGAGTACCCCCTCCGATAGTTGGTCGTCCGGGCCAGTGGGTATCCGGATTTCACCCAAGCCTTCCGTCCTGGATTTGGAAATCGGCTCCACCACATCAAGATGTCAACCAAGCATGGAATGGATTATTACTCAGTGGATGAAGATTTGTGCTTCCAGACAGCTATTTTTTTCATGACTTAACTCTGGCAAACAGTGATATTTTGCAGATTTCTTACGAGCTAGTATAAATTGACTTTAGATAATCCACTGAGTTTTGCAACACACGATGTATCTCCACGGAGTGATTTAGCTTTAACTTTAACCTTGCAAGCTTTTTTTCAGTGCAAATTCCAGTTGCACACGTCGTAGCTTCCAGAAAACAGCGTTAGAGTTTATTGTGGATAAAATTGCATCCCTCCACCTCTGAACATACAAGTGATGGTCATGTTGGCAATTAGATGAATTTTGTCAATGTGTCTCTTAATAAGACATCGAGAGACACGATGAGTTGAATATGCTGGATCCGTACCTTGACGTAAGGCCGTCCCGCCTTCGTGTTGTGGTGAAACGATCTGACAAAAAGTTTAGAATAAGGTGGACCGCACCTACCCGTTGATTGGTGACGATGGGAACATCCATCAAGATGGGACCGTGTGATGGGTGGGACAGGCTGTTTCCGTACACGATGAAAGGTGGTTGACAACGGGCTGGTGTAAGTGTTAGGGAATAAGAAGTTACCGATATTACGCCTGGTCCCAGATGTTAACGGACTAGCGAATGTCATGGTCCGATCGGGATACTGGATGTTGGGTGGAGTTCACATGAACGTGCAAGACTAGATTAACTGAGACAAACCTGATGTACAGCGTCAAGGACGGAGTAATAGACCAGGAACAGCAGAATCCGGTCATCGGAATGAATCATGGATGGTACTGTGGTGGAGCCGATTTCCAAATCCAGGACGGAAGGCATGGGTGGAATCCGGATACCCACTGGCCCGGACGACCAACTATCGGAGGGGGTACTCCGTTGATCCTAATCGCCATCAGAATCGAATGAATCACCATTATGGTGACTGATCTGATCTCCCGGTCATCCGACCGGTCGTCATGTGCGATAGAATCCATTTTCAACTTCATCTTACCTTGTGTACCCGTTGATCGGGGATGGTTACACTCACTCAGGTGGACTCGTGACTAAACGATGATCTTGATCAGGTCGGAGGGGATAACCTTCTCGAGACGGGGGTGTCCTCGGGTGGAAATCTTCACCGGAGAAAGGGTTGGGGTCGATACTTAACTTCAATATCTAGGCACTGATCGGGAAACTTCGTCCGATCAGGCCAGCCAATAAGAGTGAGAGACAACGAGAAATCCACGAAAAACGCGATCAAACCACGATCTTCCACAAACGTTATCTCCACAAAACCTTTCCAATAATAAACGTGCTCCAAACACGTGCGCATGGGGGGTAAGGTTTGATAACCTAAACAAAACCCGTCGGAGGCCTTCCGGTAAGCCAAAGTGCGTCTAAGCGCGTCTTAACCGGGAATTAAGTTGAGCTACAGGGGCCTAGTTAACCCTGTGCTTCCAATGACCGCGACACGTGGCTGGGCGACTCTTTGCTTAGGGGGAAAATCAAAACCTGTTATTATATATGCAATGTCCTATACCTTGTGTACCGTACACCAACTCATGTGCCTGCCTCATATTTCGATTCTGTTCGCTTCGTCGCACGGTTGCGTAGTATACATATAATTCACTAGAACCACATTTGCATACATATGAACGATCGATATACAAGATGGAGACAATATTGGGACCTGGATTACCACTTTGTTGCGCCTTCAAACTGATCCGTACCACTTCTGACCCGATTATGGTCAAACTCTATGGCGATCTTCAACCATCCTGATCTCCCGATAAACAGCCTGGAACCCGCTCGAGATCTGCCTCTCAGACACTGTTCGCCCCATATCCAACCCGGCTTAACTGCAAACTCCATTTATCTTCTCACCTTGAAGCCGGTTTGGAGCCGATCGGCTCCGATCATGATCAGCACAGCGATCGGCCGAGCGATCGGGCAGTGATCAAGGCGGTCAGCCCCAGATCACTCCGAAACACCTCCAGGTTACCATCACATCGACTTTGCCTGCTCACTCGACCATGTCCTCGACCTTCATCACCTGTCGGGGTACCAAGATCGCACCGACTCAGCATTTCCCGTGAAGTCGGGCTTGATCGGACCTTCTTGCATCAATTCTGGATAGATCCATCAACTCTCATCGCTTGCCATAGCTTGGGATTTCTCGCACGGCTCGCCACTTCACATACCCCCTCTATTCTGTACCTGATCTTCGTATTCTGGGGCAGAGTTAGGTGGCTCGGCCGATCGGGCTGGAACTTCATATCACATCGAACTTCAACATCTGTACTGTTCATAACTCATCACGATAACTGTTCCTGATATGTCACTTCGCCACTGCTGCTGGACCTTCAGCTTGTCTCAGTCTATACGCCCACGTGAACTCCACTTAATATGTAATATCCTGATCGGATCGTGATTACTGCCGTTCCATTAATAAACGGGACCGGGTGTAGCAACGGTACTTGGCTTATCCCTTCCCATTACGAAAGCCCGTTGTCCACCACCTTTTCGTCGTATACGCGATCAGCCTGTCCCACCCATCAACTGTCTCATCTTGATGGGTGTTCCCATCGTCACCAATCAACGGTCATGTGTGGTCCACCTTATCGTCAACATTTTTTAGACAGCTTTACCACAGCCGCCCCTGAGCCAAACTGCAGCCGCGCAACGACTGCAGTTCGACTCATCCATTTCCGAATCTTCCACTTAGCGTCCAGCCATGTCTGATTTAAGACGACCCCCTCTTTCCTTTCCCGCCTCCTCGGTTGCCTCTCCGACCAACGTCTCATCTCCAGGGCTAAGTTCAACTGGTCCTGCGACTTCTGATCGCGACCGCGGCCACGATCACGACCAGCTTCATCTCCCCCACGACGACCCTGACTTCCTATCGTCCGCCTTTGAATTCCCCTGCTCGACCTTCTCCGAGTCGCCCCGTTAATTACTTGGAGCAGCTGGCTCGTCTGGTGGAGGGATCAGGCCCGCTCACGCTGGGGTCCATAGAGACTAGCGGATTGCGGTTGGGGCTCCGGAGCGCAATTCCTGAGTTAGTTTCCTGTACGATGCTAACCGGACGCTTAATGCCGAGTTGTTTTATCGTCGGGTCGTCATTGATACTCTGGAGCGTGATTCTGCCGACCTGGCAAACCAACTGTCGACTCTACGACTGGATCACGCCAAACTTGATCAAGATCTGCTGGACATGACGAACCGCGTTAAAAATTTAACAGTTGAGCGAGATCAGTTGTTTGCTGATCTTGCTACCTTGCGCGTCTCCGTCAATCCTTCGGATACTGTCGCTTCCCTGCAATTGATGGTTCGCTCGCTGTCCGTTACTGTCCGCAATCAAGGTATGTCCAACCCGTCTGTTTCTTCCGCAATCTGTATATAACTTCTTCTATCCTTGCTTCCAGACGAGCGCATCGAGGCGATGAAATGTTCCATGGTCGAGATGGTGGGTCATTTGCAACAGCTCGATGACCACCGTCGCGACCATGATCAGCTACTTCGGAACAAAATCCATACCGCCTAGGAGGTGGAGCGTCTGGAAGTCGAGATGCGTCACACGGATGAAAAAGTTCGGCTTTTGGTGAAACAGCTTTCTGATTCGCGCATCGGCCGTGCCAACATTCAAAAGAGGCTGAGCGAGAACCAGAAGGAAGATGAAGATCGCTGGCGCGAGCTTAATCTTGCTCGGGTTAAGCTTGAAACCCTAGAGCTCAATGAGCGCACCTGGATCCAAAGTCATGGCGACTTAAGGAAGATCGAACTCCAGACCATGGACAGGTGGACCGACCCGAACGCCGATTGGGGGTCGCTTCGCACGGCTTTGCAGGGGTTCCCTGAGCTGATCAGCTCTCTTGTTCCGGCTGGGACATCGTCGTATAAGCCTCTTGGATCTGCCCCGCCGTCGCCCACCTTCTCCGTCGCTTCCTCGCCGATTTATGATGCTGATCAGCCCGTGATCAACAAGGCAACGGCTTCTGCGTCCACTCCATTCCGTTCGCCGCTAGATCATAACCAGTCTCGTCGATCTTTAGTTCGTTGAAATGTAAACGGGCAAGCTTATCGAAGAAGAAAACGGTTCCTGCTAAGCGTTCCCGTCTCATTGCTGACTCTGACGACGAGTCAACAGATTTGGACGAAAGGGCGCTAACTGCTTTGTCCAGATCACGCAGCGCTGATCGTCGAATTCCGGTGGCGTCTTCGTCGGGCTCAACTTCGCTGACCCGAGCCGTCGCTTTGCTTGACTCCGACGGCGATGACGAGGACGATTTGGAAGACAAGCGACCGGCTCCGGCTGCTTCTAGCGCTCCTCCGTCCGCCGGTATGACGCTGACCACCCGACCGCCCAACTTCACGGCGTCTTCATTCCAGCGGACAAATCGGTGATCAAGCAAGGCGACTATAGTTATGATCCGAATGAGAGGTTCATGGATCTATACGTCGTTATGCAGGGCAAACCGTCGAAGGCCCATCTGGCGACCCGACGACGCTGGAGTGCCGATCAGGTATGGGATTTAACGCATCTGGTTCTTTCGGTAAGACGCAAACTCGTCCCTCGCTGTTGGTCCCGTCCGCCAGGGTGAATTTTCCCGATCAGGTCGCCGGCGCCCAAGGACACGCAGTGGCAATCTGATATTCTGACACCCAGGGCCATCAAACCCTTAATCGATTCAGAGCCTTGGGATGTTCTCAAGACGCCTATGTCCGGGTTGGACTTTCGTGATCGCCCCTGGTTTGTTGATCTGCAGGGACACCTGACCTCGTATTATCAGGAACATGTTCAGGCGATATGGGAGGCGACTCACCATTTCCCGATCACAGTGAAGATGCGTAAGGACGCGTGGCTTGAGCACTACTATCATGCTCGCAAGCGCCGACGCACCAAAGCTGGAGCAGCTTGGGCCGTGATCTGCGACTATGTGGTTGATGGGATACAGCGCAGCGAGTGCGACTTGGAGGTTTTCCTGTTCCCCGCCGTGCTGCACCTGCCTGTTCGCCGGGCGGAAATGCGAGGCATCAAGGCCGACGGCGGGGAATGGTATCCTGGTCATGGGCACCCGACTCCGATCGGCACGTTGCGCGATGCATTGGACTTTGCCGATCGTCAAGAGCCCCGGCGGAACCAATACCAATCAAGCCCCATGGATCATCCGGTGCTCAAGATCTCCCGTCTGCGCGCGAAGTATGGCTCGTAATTATCGTGATAACCAGCTTTCGTTTCATTCTCTTTTTAATCATTAATATATCACGACAGCTTTCTGATAATTTTCATGTTCCATATCCACACTTCATGTCCAGGTTCCAACACTATCCTCATCTTGAATGTCGATCGTTCATATGCACGCGAATGTAGTTTTCGTGAATTACATGTATATATATCCATTGACTCTGAACCAGCTCAATCAACTTGATCTCAACTTGTTTGACCATTACCATTGGCTGATCCATCACAATATGTCAACTCAGACTATTGAGACTCCCGGTTGCCTTCTTCATCAGTTTGCATTACTCCAAATCGGTTTCGTCTCACCCGATCACGTTCAAACTCCCTTAGTAGAGCTCCACAGTTCAGATCCCGTTCATCTACCCAAAGTGGATCGTCGTAACCTTTCCACTGAACCAAGTAATCACGATGGGTTCGACCAAATCGGATCCTCTTGCCTGATCGGGTATCCAAAATCTTCTCCACTTCAAATTCATTTTGATCCAACATTCTTTCCCAACTGTCTTCGGGCAAGAGAGCTTCGTCGAAGTCAAATCTTGGCTGATCATCGGATGACAACCTGGTTTTTGGTCGATCGGGGTATTCCCGGACTAGCTTCAGCTTCGACAAGTGGAGGATCGGGAAAATTCCGTAATCGGTACCAGCAGCGATCAACCGGGCGTCATGATCACCGATCAATTCAGATATACGGAATGGCCCATGCCATTAATGCGCTAACTTCCTGTCGTATCCTTCTTTTGCGCGATCCAAGTAAAGCCAGACCCTTGATCCCGGTTCGATATTATGCGAATCGGCTTGATCATTATTCCGATCAGCTCTCTCTTGGATCGCCCTCCGCAGTCGTTCATTCACTTGTTCCCGCGCATGCTGGTAATGGCGCTGGAGTCCCATACACCATCGACGAGCTTCGCGATCTCAACCTCGGGTACATCCGACGGGAACCACCGACTCGATAGTAGATCGGGGGTCCCAACCATACGCCAAGGAAAACGGAGTATCTCCCCTGATCCGATCGAAAGAAGAATTCAACGCAAACACCAGTCTCTCTGCATACTCATCCCAATCTTGTTGAGCGGAATCCGCGACATACATCTTAATAGCTCTGGTTAGCGTCTGCACCATGCGCTCGACCTTGCCGTTCGCCTGCGGACGGTAGGCCATGGTTGCGCTTTGTTTCTGACCTAGCATCTGATTAAATGATCGAAAAACTTCAGCCATGAAACCTGGTTCCCGATCGTGCCTGATCGTCTCACTTGCTCCAAACCGTCTAGAGACACTTTCCTCATAACTGCAGGCGACTTGTTGGGCTGTTCGGGTAGATCCCGCTTTCGCGATCACTAATCCCGTAAACAGATCAGTCCAAATCAGCAGTTCTGTATTGCTCTTGAACGATTTCGGCAAGGCCGGTACGTGATCCATCGCTATTACTTGGAAAGGGTAAGTCGCTTGGATATTTCCAGGTGATCTACCCCGGATATTCGGCATACCCTTCCCGGTTTCGCAATCTGTACATGTTCCGACAAACTTTTGGACACTTCGATATAAACCTCTCCAGTGGAAATGTTTGCGAATCCTGTGGTACGTCCGACCCACGCCCTGGTGACCACCCTCTAAACTGACGTAATACTGATGCAAGATATCTACTTGTAAGGTCTCCGGAATCACAAGTCTCGCTGATCGATCCAGATCTGCGTCAGCCTGATCAGCTTGGGCATAGTCAAATAACAAATCGTTTTCGTCAATCTCATAGCTGGACGCGATATTAACACAATCGTTTGCTTCATTCTGACTCAATTTCTCCAAATCTCCATTCAGAAAAGCCTTCAAATCAACGATCCATTTTTCTTCGTCTTGTGCCTTGAGAATTCTTTCAATCCGCATCTCCTGTACTATTTCTTCCGTTAGGCTTTCTCGAGAGAATGGCCTGCTAGGTGTTGATCTGGCTCGTGATCTCGTCATGATCGAGACCTAGGATGCTGCCTGTTTATCTTCCGCATGAATCAGCTCGGGCAACCTATTGATCTCGACCAATTCCTCCAGCAGTGCTTTATCGGAAATCATCGATCCAGTCTGATCACGCATGGACATCGTGGCTAGGTGATCCGCACTCCGGTTCCAATCGCGTTTCACATGTAAGAGGTCATGACTTGGCCATCCACGTAGAGCTTTCATAACACGATCATACAACAACTTCAAGCGTGGAGCCTTGCAATCGATCTCACCAGTGATCTGCCGAATTACCAGATTTGAATCTCCACATATGATTACTCTTCCAATCTTTTGCTCTTGCAGGAAATCCAAACCTAGCAGCAGACCACGGTATTCGGCTTCATTAACTTTGATCCCCGGGGTATAGTCTGAACTGGCAGATATGACAGTCCTTTTCGGCAATTTCCACAACAACGCGCTATACGCCCCTGCGCCTTTCTTCACGCTCGCTGATCCGTCGAAACTTACCACAATCAGATTCCCCACGGCGCCGAAGATTGGTGGGGGTATGGTAATCGATTCACGTGGTTGCTTTCGAGGAGCCACCTCGATCAGGGCTTCATCGACTTCTGCTCGGGGCGTGATGCTGGCTGCTAGTGATCCGAGAATTTCTTCTTCGCCCTTGGTGCACTTGATGATTTCCAAAGTCCATTAAGATAACACCGCTGCCCATCGCCCCAGTATTCCATCTAAACCACTCGCTGACAGTAACCACGCCAAACTAGATCGCCTGGATAATACCTTAATTGATCTAGTTACCAGCATAGAGTAGCAAACATCTAATACACGTAATAATGCTAGCACCTCCTTATCCACAATACCATAGTTAACTTCGTTCGGTTTTAATGTTCGGCTTGTGAACGTCACCGGGCAATAAACTCCATCGTGATTTTGGACCAGTGCGGCTGATATTGCCCATTTACTGGCATATAGGATCACCACGGGAATCTTCTCCGGATCGAAGTGTTTCAGTATCGGCGTCGAGATCATCTTCGCTTTTAACATACTGAAGGCTACCATAGCTCGCTTCATGTGGTCCTCTGACCCTGGCACAGTTCGATCAATCGGTGATCCAATCTGGAGATCCGTTTAAGTAACTTCAACTTCGTGATCAGTCTCAATTGGTGATCCTCCTACCCGATCACGTTCTCGTAGCCCATGATAATCAACTTCCTTCAGTTCATATAGTATAGCGGCGTAAATCGAGAAGTCTTCGATAAATCTGCTATAATAATTCAGAGATCCGAGGAAGGATTGCATGGCCTTCAGTGATCGGGGGAAAGGTAAGTTGCTGAGAGCAGCCAGATCTTTCGGGTTTGCTTCCAATCCTTAGATCGACACGTTATGGCCGAGGTAAGCGACCTTGGGTTGACCCCAGAAACTCTTGACCACACTGATCGACAAATTCCAGCGCTCGCAGGTGTTCAGGAGTCGTTCGACCTTATCGCATAGCATATCCCAGGATGTTGCTGTGATCAAGATGTCATCTATATATGATCGCCTCCCCAACACTGATCGGCCCTGATCTTGGTCTGGTTCACCTTCCGTAAACACATCATGTAGATCAGTGGCTTCCCGATCAGCACTGATCTGGAAATACCCATAGAGAGCATTGTCGATCAGCCTCTGGTAGATCTGTGGGGCGTTCTTTAATCCAAACGGCATCCGATTCCATTCAAAAAGTCCAAAAGGTGTAACGAAAGCCGAGATCTCTCGAGCGCGATCAGTCATCGAAACCACCCAGAAACCGCTAGCCATATCCAGCGAACAAAACCATAAAACTTTATCCAGATCTTCTAATAAATCATTGATCAGGGGCATCGGATAGACCATCAGCTTGGTGAGGCGATTCACCATTTTATAGTCGATACACAACCGAATATTGACCCCGTTCTTTTTTATCACAATCACGATCGGTGATGCCCACTGCGATGTTGACGGTCGGATGATTTTTGTACTCAACAAACCCTTGATCAAATCGGATAACTTTTCCCGGTATTGAGGTGCAACTTTACGACAACGCTGAGCGATCGGCCTCGCATTTCCCACGTCTATATCACAAACAGCTCCGAATGCGGCTGGGGGTAGGGCGTTACCCTTCCCCATCAGTAAGTGGCGTCTTTTCCAGATGATCTTCTTTAGCTGATCGATCTGCTCGGGCGTGTTCACTTCGGGATCACCGACCTGTAGATCTTCCATGGTGACTTCTGGCATATTGGGCGATACTTCCGGTAAAACGACCATCTGCTTCTCGATACATTCGATGTACTGATCACCACTTTCATGTATACACACTTGTTCGTCTACCTGATCTGCCTTTTTCTGATCGGAATCATCTTGAGTCGCCCCTTGTAAATCATCCGACTGGTGATCTACTTCGGGCTCATTTTCCTCCGTAATGACTTCGACAGATTCATCCTCCTTTTTCTTCTCATGATCGTTTCTGAAGTCCTCATCGACATTTCCGCTTTCTGGGTCCGTTGTTTTCGGTGAGCCGGGCCTAATAATACTCAATATCTGTGGACCTTCTTTGACCCGGCTTTCCCCTGTCGCTTCGATCGGTGGCCTCCTGATCAGCAGCTTGGTCGGCGTAGAATATTCCGGCTTCTCAACCATAGGTGAAGTATCTTCATAAGTCTTCGTCACTGATCAGGTCCGTGGTGGCTTGATAAGCCAGATTCTGCCATTCAATGTATCTTCGTGATCCCAATGAAACATATCCGATCTGTCGAGGTACTTTCCCTTCAGGTAACCACATCCCTAAGATCATGTCTTCGTGGATGATCAGCGGCTGATCGGATATATTCGTGACCCTGATTTAGCTTGATCGGCCGATACCTTTAACGAACGTTGGTACCCATCGTTCAGCACAATTTCTGTTGCCGATCACTCGACCGAATCATGACATCGACTGATCGGGACAACCCAATGTTCTCGTACTGTCCCATTTTTAACATCCGTACATGAGTACCATACAGAGGTCGTCGGCCAGATAACTGAATCTGCACTTCATCCGGCAGAGTCAGGGTTCCATGAGACAGGTCAAGTCGTATACCGGCTGGTACCATAAAATCCATCCCTAATATCGCGTCTTGACCGGCTAACCGGCCGATCCAAGCATTAAAATAATAGACCAGGGATCCTGCCAGGGTGATCTTCACACGTGATCGTCCTTCCGTCATATATGAACTCTCGCCGATCCCAACACATTCTTGCCTCTGGGTACTGTCTATACGATATCCCACCTTACGAGCAAAGGCGGAGTCGATGATCGAGACTTCTGCCCCAGAGTCAAATGCTTTTTCGTTGTTAATCTTTCCATTAGCTTTTGCTTGTTCAAACCACTTGTCGGGAGAGTGATATTTCCAGTATCCTCGGGATTCACCGGGCAGTAGATCCAATTCCATGATCACGTCTGATCGGGAATATTC
>MIQA02011060.1:0-11492 GCA_001887855.2 Sclerospora graminicola | reverse complement strand
GCGACTCGGTCCCGATCCGGCCGGCTTCCCACTCCGTCGTATTCGACTTCCGCTTCTTCTTCCTTATTTTTTTCTTCCTTTATATCCATAATATGCATTTGTTTGTTAGGATCATAGTGCTGGCCGGACACAGGGGCGGATCATCATATGTGGTGATTCCAATCTGGTTATCCGGCAAATCACAGGAGAGATAGATTGCAAGGCGCCCCGGCTGAGACTGTTGAACGATCGGGATATGTCCGCCCTGCGGAGATGGCCAGAACACGAGCTGATACATGTCAAACGGGACTAAAATAAGAGCGCAGATCACTTGGCTACGATGGCCATGCGTGACCAAGTCGGGGTAACGGTTTCCGATCCAGTTCTGTTATCAGATTAGAAGGAGATCAATCGGCTGCCCGAAATTATCCATCCGGCCAACACGGAAGAGGTAATCCAGGTGAGCGCCGTCTCCCGGTCGCAGAATCGCCGTTCTTCAGCCGCTGGCTCACTATCTCCGGAAGCATTGAGCGAAGGGATAGTGCAACAGTTACGAGCAGAGCGGATTCTCTAAGCGCAGGACAAGGAAGAGTGGATAGTGGATCTCAAGGCATACCTTAAAGGGGAAGTGGATAAACTGACAGCCGAACAAGCTAAAGAATGCTTCAAGCTGGCCCCGGATTTCGAAGTGGATGAAAACGGGTTACTGTTTTTCTACCGCGACGCTGACCAGCCGGAGATCGAGAGGGATAAATTCTCTCGGTTAGTCGTACCCACTACCCTACAGCCGGATATCCTCCATCATTATCACGTGAGCTTAGAAGGAGGACATCAGGGCATCGGCCGGACATATCACAAGATTAAGGCACATTTCCACTGGCGGGGGCTCTACCGCAGCGTACAAGCCTATGTGGGAAGTTGTCCGGACTGTGAAACAGGGAAAGGCCGGCCGACCATTAGAGGACGGTCGCCTGGAAACATACAGGCCACTTATCCTTTTCAAGTTATCGCGATGGACCATATCCCGTCCTTACCCAAATCTCGAAATGGGTACACAGAGCTGCTGATCTGGACGGATTTGTTTACCGGGCTGGTCATAGCAAAGGCCAGTTCCACACGTACCGCCCAACAGGTTGCGCAAAGTTACGAGGAATGTGTGTTCAGGCGTTTCGGGGCGAGCGAGGTCATCCGGCACGATAGGGAGCCCGGATTTATGGCGGACGTATTCCGAGCCTTCAACAAGATCTTAGGACAGAAACAGAGCGCAACTATGGCTTACCGCCCGCAGGCGAACGGAAAGGTCGAAAGGATGGTTCAGACTCTAACCAGAGCCCTCAAGATGTATGTGGTGGAGGCGGATCAGTGCGACTGGGACGAATATGCGGAGAGACTGGTTTTCGCCCTCAATTCGTCGTACGATCGGGTAAGGGGCGACACCCCTTTTTATTTGGCTTACGGATGGGATCCTCGATCCACTTTGGAAGCCGCCATACCAATAGGGTGCACCAGAAGCCGGGACAGAGATGCCCGTCGCTGGAGGATGGGAGTGCAACGCCACTATTCACTGGCGAGGGAACAGGTAAACGAACGCCTCCGACAAGCAATCAAGGACCGCGCCGATCAGAATAACGACCGAGCCAGAGAACACGGCATAGAGCCCGGTTCCCGGGTATGGCTGTATCTGGATCGGGTCAAGGAGGGCTATGCACGGAAGTTGGCGCATATGTGGCATGGCCCTTTCCGAGTAGCAGAACTGGTCGGGGATCATGCAGGTAAGCTGGTCACGGCAGGCACGGATTATAACGTTTTCCCGATAGTGCATGTTTCCAAGTTGAAGTTGGTTAAATACTTCCCGGTCCGCCCGAATACGCACCTTACGGTGGAGAGCGACCGGCTCGACTTCGACGAAGCCCTACTGCCGGAGGATAGCTCGGACAAGCCGCTAGATCCGGATGAAAACGAAGTAGAAGAAATTTTGGACGTTCGGAATGGACGGAAAACCCGGTTTGGGCGGATCCACAGAGAGTTTCTCGTGCAGTGGAAAGATTGCGAGGAGCGGTCGTGGGTGGACGAGCTGGATTTAAATTGTGGAGCCTTAATGAGAGAATTCGATCGCTTACGGGCGAGCCGAAACCGCTTCGGAGTCATGCAGACCCATGAAGAAGGTGAGGCAGAGCCAGAAAATTAGGCCATCCGGCTGCCGGATAGCAGGCACGGCCGGATTAATTAACACTAATCAGCCAATCAACCGGCGGATGGAAATTAGTCTGGTCAGAAGTGGGCCGATCGGGTGTTGGAGTAATCTTAGAGTCAGTATGGTGCCGGATGGAAGACTTTGAGGAATCAGCAGGAGTTGTGAAGCCGGATGGATATTTCGGATTTGAAGGACGGACATAGAGACAGCGGGAAATCGAAGGGTGAGAGATGCAGTGAGCTCGTGCCTCAACCGTTGTGCGGCTGTGACGCGACTCAGGGGCGGCTGTGGTAAAGTGGCTGGTGAATTTATTGAGGGGAAGGTGTGAAGTACTTTCCAAAGGGCGCCTTCTGATTGGCAGAAATATGGACCAACAACATAGGTGCCGGATAGCCGTCGCCGAGCGCATCTACCAGCGGCCGGACGGCGCCAGGCCTGGAATCAGGCCGGACAAACACGACTGAAGACGTGGATAGTTGGGCTAGCGGGCTAAGCGGACAGGACGACCGCGGATGGCGGACGGCCGAGGGGCGGATTGGTGGCGGATTGGTGGCGGATTTGATGGAAGGTATGAGCGAAAGGGGCCTGAAGGAGGATGACCCGAAGAAGAAAAAGACGGTTACATCATCTACAGAAAATAGTTCGCGATAATGCTAAAACAAGAAAGCACATAGTTCATGCGATTTCAACGGAATTACACAAAGAACGCTCAATTTGTCGGGGATGCAGATTACATAGATCGGCAGCAGATGTGCGCTGGCTTTTTAAAAGAGCGTCAGTCTGGGAACGTGACCAGACGGTATCCAGGATAGAGGCAGTGTGTAGTCAGCCTTTTTCAGCATCATTATCGATCCCAGATAAATTCGCAGCAACTTGGAAGCCCATTCTCAGTTCAAGTCATAGAAAAGTCAGCAGCGAGAAGCTCTTGGAGGCAGTAGATCACTTTATGAAAATCCCGCCAGATCGGAGATGTACCGGGTCACAAAATGAGGCTTTGATGGCAGAAATAGAAGCTGAGGATGTGGAATGGGCAATAAAACGGATTGAAAGGAGAAAGGCAGCGAGACATGATGGACTGGGCAACGACTTTTATAAAGACTTTTCCGAGGTGGTAGTGGGTCCCCTGACGAAACTTTTCAACGCAATGCTAGCAGGCGAAACACCGCCTCAATCCTTTTTAAATGCTGTGGTGATCCCCTTGCGGAAGAAAGGGGGCTCCAGTAACGCTTTGGACTACATACCCATCTCATTGTTAACGACGGGATACAAACTGTTCGCGAAGATTCTAGCGCGTAGACTGCAAGTTTTTTTGGGTCAGTTAATCGGGGAGACTCAGCAGGGATTTGTAACTGGGAGGTGAATGGATAAAGCGGTGGTAATGATGCAATCTATTTTCGAACGCTACAAACACACGCAAAAACAGTCGGCGGCGCAAAGTACTGGAATTCTCTTCCTCGACTTTAGCAAGGCTTACGTTTCGGTTGACAGGAAGTACTTGTTTCTGGTGTTGCGTCTCTTTGGTTTTTCAGAACGTTTTATTGATCTCATGCATAGAATCCATGACGGTACAACAGCTGAATTTCTGGTTAATAATGATTTCTCAAAGCCATTGCAGGTACGATCGGGGATTAGGCAAGGCTGCCCCCTAGCTCCACTATTATTCATCTTAGCGGTGGAGCCATTAACTCTGGCTCTGCTTCAAGAACAAAGGTTACAAGGAATTCAGCCCGTGCCAAATAATCCATCATTTCATCACCGGTTTTCTGCGTTCGTAGATGATTCTACGATATTCCTCAAGCATGCTGACCAGGTGCCGATAGCAATGGCTGTCGTTCAACGATTTGGTGATTTGTCGGGTTTACAGGTTCAGCCACTCAAAAGTAAATTTGTGTTTTTAAAATCACACTATGTACCAAAAGAATGGTACACATTACCGGTTTTACCGGAAGGCGAAACCATCAGGTACTTAGGATATTTCTTTGGGTGGGCGAAATTACCAACGGTTAATTGGGCATTGCGACTACGAAGTGTGCAAAGACGTTTAGCGACCACAACTGAATGTGGAACTGCATTAATGGATAGAGTGCAATTATTTAATGTGATTGCAATCCCGTCTATTCTTTTTACAGCGCGGATGTTCGAACCACCAGCTGAGGTAGTACAAGAATTAGTATACATGCAGAAAAGTTTCATATGGAGAAACAGCACAACTGGGGAGAGAGGAAGACACAAGATTTCGCCGACACTGTTGTTCACTCCACATGCGGCTGGGGGAGTTGGCCCTATTTCAATCCCAGTAGCTCTCAAAGTACAGCGCTTGAAACTCGCGTGTCAGTGGCTCATCGCGGCGCCGGATGGATATCAGCAAGCCTGGATGCACTTATCTGGTATAGGGTCTACAATGGTATCAGGACAAGTAATAACGCCGCTTTCAGGTTATTCAGTATGTCAAGCAGGTCGTTCATATGAACCAGGACGAACGAAGACAATTGCGAGAACTATCATGGAGTTGCTAGGTCCGAGGGCGCCAGAGACTGACAAATTACAACAGTACACAAAGCAGTGCCTACCCGAGGTGGTTGATCAAATGGAAGCAAGACTGGAGAGGAGAGGACTTGGTCTCAAGCGGGGTGATACGATAACGATCACATTGGACATAGATGCCTTTCCGTATCATGGACTACTCCCGGAATCGATGCTACCCTTTTGGGGAACATATGCCTGGGTATTGAATCCCTGGATCAGAGAGGAGAGGGCGACGAATTTAGTGACCAGGAAATATGATCGCATCCCGCCTGTAACCATTCGAGATTTACGCATTTTACGACTAACCAAATCTACGTTTGTTTGGCAGGTACAGGGGGAGCAAGAGGTATCGCATACAAGGGCTAAAGTAGGTAGATGGCTGTGTGCGATTATCTTGGCGTCACCGCGAGTAGCAGTCGGTCACCATATTGGGGAGCGGGAGCAGATACAATTTCAGCAAGGGCCGTCATGTCTGGAAAATTTCACGTGGGATGTAACGGCTCCTGGAACAGTAATCGAGAAAGGGACGACACCGGAGGCGGAGGTGTGTCTTCAGCAACAGGGAGATGGAATAATTTGGAAGGTCGTTGCCACTAAGAACATAGACACTACCGTCGTCGCATCATTAGTTGGAGAACGGATAGTCCTTCAGTCCCATCCGGTTTTGCATCTCATAGGATGGGAAATAGCTGGGAGCACGCCAATACGGAAGATATGGAATAGATTTCGCAGGTCCTTCAGAAAGCTGTATTTTCAAGGGGTCGCGCCACAATTAACGACTTTACTTGGAAAGTGGAGAAGTAATTGTGCCCAAAATTCGTGGTGGAACAATATTCAAGACGTAGAACCTAATCAGGGGTGGGACCATGACAATATGTTGACTAACTATCAGGTGTGGGTACAGTTTCGACTCGCCACGATGCAACTGAATACCTTCTACATCCGGACCCAGCACCTAGAAAGATGTGAACTTGACGACCGATGTACAAGCACGCGGACAGAACTCTGTCAAATACTATGGGAATGCCCAAGAGCTCAAGCATTTTGGAAACGATTGTTACAGCAGTGGTGCGGAAGGATAGTCCCGGACTCGAGCATAACAAGCTTTCAAGCAGCGGTGGTGTCTAGGAAGGCGCCATCAATTGGCTTAAATATTAAGAAGGCGATGATGAAGCTACATGGATGGTTTCATGATGCTTATCGAGCAGTATTTAACCGGCTCTGGAAAGGACTTTGCGGGATTGGCATGGCATGGTTATGGCAGTTACGCAACCAAGCAATCTTTCAGGGTATTGTGAAGGACGCATACGAGCATCTGGATTTCATTTGGTATCAATGTCGAGCCCAAGTGGAAGCGGTAGCGGAGTATGAGTCAAAGTTCCACACGTCACGCGAGGAAGGTATCCGACTGAAAATCAGTATACAGTGCATCTTCAATCACCCACTAGCACCGGATCCTGTTGCCGACAACCTATTGCAAGACACATGCTGGGAAGTAAGTGATGGAAACACATCCAGAATTTCTGAGCCGAGATTACATTCTAGATTACATATGTTCATAGTAGCTAATAGTTAAGACTAATTAGACTATATTTTACTACTACTACTACTTTAGAGTACGGTTTTGGACGCCTGCCTAATATGGGCTTGCCAGAATACCTACTTTCCATTAAATTAGGTAGATAGGCAGTTCTACCTACTTTTATGACAAATGGAAGAACACCAAGCCACTTAATCAGTGGATGCAAAAAGTCACCAAGGGACATGAAGACAGGCAAAAGGAAAATTATGCATGCACAATACCAACACGGGCAGGACGGGTATCAGCCCTTCATGTTCAACACCTCTTTATATTCGGCCATGAAATAACAACACTGCAGAAACAGTGCTTGGAACCAAGAGATACTTCACTTAGAGCAAGACTGAACTAAGAAACTAACGATGAGTAAAGAATTACATCTGGATTGGCAGAAGGTACCTTAGTCTGCAGACGAATGCTGGGTTTATCAGAAACATCCTAGACGCCAAGCAGCAACAATTTCGACTATATACAACAATCCAGCAACAAGTAGAAGGAGGGTCAATCTTACAATTGCGTAGTTGGGTGGAAATAAAAAATACCATACAACAAACAAGGCAAATCAAAGACGACATCCTGCTGGCGGCAGTACAAGAGTCCATATAAGAGAGATCCATAAGCTACTAGCTTTGACGAAAACAATCATTTATGTTATGTCAAACGACGCATACACTTCTTCTATGATAGCGTAACGGCAAAAAACACAAACACAAATTTGCTATCGTTGATTCGTAAATGGATTAATAACAAACTCGCACCCACCAGAGCAAGTGTCGATTCGGGCACGGCAAAAAGGACGAGGTGGCATTCGAAAGGAGCAACCTAGGCAGTACGAAAAAAAATTCTATAACATCACAAGACATACCAATATTGGAAGACTAGTGGCTTTTCTCCAGAAGTACTTAGTAATTAAGCTCGACTTCATCAATACGGATGAATGCACACAAATTCATGGACCTCAACAGTACGGTGTCTAAACTCCATTCAGCGGAATGTCCTGAATTTTTACGGGGAATAGTACGCCTATATTGTTTGGACGAACGTTAATATTGAAGCTTCCTTATGGAGATGATATTTAGAGAACCTAACCCTATACAGGGTGGTGTAAGCCATGTCAAGCGCGGTGCTGTAAGGGCCTCATTTCGTTACTCTTTTGGACCCCGACTCTATCCGACTTTAGATTTTCGTCCACGGTGGGACTCGAACCCAGAATCTCCCTGTCCCGGAGGCAGGGTCTTAACCACTGCACCAACCGAGGTTGGTGCATCCTTATAGAAGAAAGGGACTACAAAATGTTTCAGGTGTGGGAACGTAGGACATACGCGGGCCAGATGTGCATACACACCAGAACAACTCAATGGAACGGCAACGGTCCAGGAAATCGCGGAACTCGAAGACCTAGCTAAACCATTCAGCAGTCTAGAAGAAATAAAACAGCGCGCGCGGAAACGACTCAAGATACAGCAAGAAGCGGTAGCAAGAGGTCAAGAGGCAGGCCAGCCCAACTACGAGCCATCAACCGGAGAAATTCCAGAGACTCTAACAAACACGAATAAATCATGAGCGACATCGAAGGACCAAACGAAGCCACCACCCCCACAAAAAAAGTGGGTCAATGTACAACTGGCTAACGGACAGAAACTTCACGGACATAAAGCAACCCTGTTGCAGATAGGATTTAAAATATCAGCACGCTTTCACGCATTGAAAGAAGAGAAAAGCAAAACAAACAACGTACCAGAGACAAATTTGGCAATAGACCCATCAGTGATTATTATATCATCAGGTTCAGGTCGAAGGCCCCACGCAAGTTCTTATTTACTTTCTGCTTGAAACGCTCAATAAAGCAGCTTGTTCAGAGTACAACATAAAAGATAACATAGTTCACCTTACTTGAGTTGGGCTCTAAAATGTCGTTCGGTTTCAGAACTAACTGGTAGTTGGCAATGCTACTTGACATCGCTGATGTAGCCACAAACGTTACATTGAAAGTCCATGAGCCCCGCAATGCCCGCATCTCTGATGTACCCTAAAGGAATGCGTTAAGTTACGCCGAAACAAAGGCGGAAGATGAACCACCAACTCCGACCATTCCAGCTACATCTGGTGACTAAACGAGTATTCAAATGGCAACACACGGTCCAACTAATAACATTTAAACGAAGGGAGAGAGACATCATCCAAGGCATCAAAAAACAAACACGAAAACTCAAATAACACGACCACACTCGACCAACACAAAGAGATCGCTGAGACAGTTACATTAGAAGAGATCATTGGAATTAGAGAGGTGTCAACGCCGGCGGCTGGAACTGCATGACAATGGCAATAGCACGAAATAGAGAACCACGACTTAGCAGCACAAGATGATGACTTAGCCACACTTACAGCGGCAATCAAGCGAGGGATAGTCTGGTCGGCTAAAATTAACTTTACGGAGCAGTTCGATCATTTTGTGCAAATGACAACGCTAATAAACATAGACATAGGGTGGAATGGAATGTCAGCAGCGGGATCGAAAAAGTAGTTTAAATGGTACCTGGAAGAATATGCATCGGAACCTTCAACGGTGGAGGCGCGGATAGAGAAGCATAACGGGGGGACAAGTGAGTTGATAGCAATGTCAACCAACCTTTTACAAAGAGAGATGTACGTTCTGGCCTACAGCACGGACCACATAGCGTTATGGTACTGTTCGAAATTCAGACCAAGTATAATCACAAGAGGCGGTAAAAAAAAGTTAACAACGGGACAACAAATACCCCTTGTAATGGGGTGCCATTACATAAGTAATATTAAAGTTGAAATATCACAGTTCGATTTCAGACTTGCTGTCTGAAATGCGAATATTGGATTATAAGTTATTACAATCCACCCTGAGAAACAGATTCTGATGTAATTATCGAATCTAACAAGAGATCTAATAATAAGAGTATTATTAGATCAGTTTTACATTACATGTTACTATGATTAGTCTAGCTCTAATTATACTAGTTAGTTCTAAAACACTCATAAATATATTCACTCTTAAAATTACCTTCTTCTAGCCACGTGTCGTACATAGTTAGATATTCATATATATAACTAGGACTGTTTAATCATTTAAATAGTCCAACCTAAAGTTTAACCTTACTGAAACTACTGAGAACCAAATTACACGCTTCCTCACTTGCAATTAAATAGTGTGTGCCTGTAACAGGTAGCCTGTTACACCTGGTAGCACTTTGTGGCCCGTCTTAACGACCACTGTTCGTACGTTCCGCTAGTTAACAAGCGGAGCGAAGGTTTAAGAGCCGCCCGACGGTCACGACGACGGTCAGCGGTCGTGAGCGCGAGCTGTCGCTCGCGCAAGACTTAGTGAGGGAAATTTTCCCTCACTTTCCACAAAAAGTGTGGATACTGTGGTGGAGATGATGTGGACCTTAGGGACCGACATCATCACCATCCTCCGAGGTAAAACCGCGAAGGAAGCTTTAGAAACGGTAAACCGTTTCAAGAGAATGAACATAGATCCTCAGGTGCGTTCCGTAATGTCACGGTCCCCACCAACAACGCCCACAGCGAGCGTTGATGTAGTAAAGGCGCTGATTCCGCCATTTACTGGCGAAGTGGGTAAACTTCTTCGAAGATGGTTCGCAGAGGTGGAAGATGCCATCTCTGTGCAAAAGATTGTGGGCCGCGTTAACAAGCTTATTTTCCCACCACATGTCTGGGCGGTCGCGCCTGGGCATAAGCAATGAGCCACAGATCCACTGATGAATCTGCGTTCCTGACGTATCAGGATTTGAACGCTGACCTGAAGCTCAACTTCGAAGCTCCAGAAATGGAGCTTAGTTGCCGTGAAGAGTTTATGGAACTCAAGCAGGGTAAGCTTAGTTTAGAGCATCGCCACCGGTAAGTCTTAACGTCAGGTTTTAATTGACGAGTTAAGACCCCGTGGCTGAATCGTTAAACCTGTGTGAACGAATTTGTTCCACGGCAAGTTTAACGTCAGTTTATTTAAAATATCTGCCAATCATTTAGTTACACTGTAATTAAAAAACTCTCAATATCGTGTCAAAAGCTTTGAGACTGATACAGAACTATCTTACTTATGGGCTCCTGGAGAGTTTGAAGATGCGGCAGCTGAGGCTGTGCTGCCCATGCCAAAAAAGTCATACGCGGAAATTACCAAAACGAATGTGCCGGACAGGTCGCTTTCATTTGACGAGGAGTGCCCCGCACCACCGTAAGTGTAGAGCCGCTGTCATGAAATCACATTTTGCTAATAAAATTTTACTGACGATCTTTATTCCTGCTGACAGCAAAATCTGCACATTCTTCTTGCAGGGATTGTGTCGATATGGTAATACGTGCTTTTACGCGCATTCTCTGCCCGAGAATGCTGAAAGCGAAGAGGAAATCTGCGCGATGGGCGAAGAACATAGTCTATCGCAAGATCTGGAATGTGGCATTTGCTATGAGAATGTGATTGGCAAGGGCGAGCGATTTGGATTGTTGTCTGGATATAATCACTCTTTTTGTCTCACGTGTTTGCGAAATTGGAGAGGTAATGCTGATCAACCAAAACAAACAGTGCGCCAGTGTCCAATTTGTCGTCTGGAAACCAGTTTCATAATCCCGTCCAGTCGAATGATTACCAACCCAGAGCGCAAGAAAGCACTCATTGACGTATATCGAGTATGTACATTCTGTTCATGTATTGTTCCATTACTTGACTTTCTTTCCGTGGCAGATAAATCTCGCGGCGATTCCATGCCGTCAATTTGACGAAGGAAGGTACTATAAAGGGCGTTTTTTGCCTCCGATTTTTGGTAATAAATTTGTTTGCGCTTTTGAAATGCTCGCAGAGGAACGTGTCCATTTGGCACCAGCTGCTTCTACGCACACCGTTTCCCGGACGGAACAGTGGAACCACGCCATGTGCGTACCGCTGTCGACGCCGATGGCCAGTATGATGTTCTTCGTAAAGTCCGTCTTGAACACTATTTGCAACAAAGTGGGAGCTGAGATGAACAGCTCTCGTGATATTTGGCTTAGAAATTTATCGAAAAAAAGATATGCGTTTCTTCCTCATACATTCTCGTGCTCTGTAATTTTGCTGTCACCACGTCCAGCCCACGGTACATCTGCATCGCGTCCGAGTTGACAACCTCACCACCGTACTTCGAAGTACGGTATTGTTGACCAATGAACCCGCTTAGTTGATTAAAA
>MIQA02011059.1:10141-25270 GCA_001887855.2 Sclerospora graminicola | reverse complement strand
TACTGACTTCTAGATATCAAAGGCCACGCGTAACCGTCATTTTAGTGCTCCAAATAAGGGCGTGTTGCCATTGATATCTAAATCCAAGACATAACCCAAATAGAAGGCATGTCACTACTTGAAACACAAATCAGGCCAATTACGGAACTCCTAGAGCTGAATTCTGAATTATGATTGGTTAGAGTGGTTCTCTTAGCCAAGTGCTTCAAGCGTACAGTAGTCATTTTGTACGAAGCTCATACGGTATTTGTATTCAAGAGCTACAGCGGGGTTTATATCCCCCAAATATAGCTCTCCATGTTGTTTCTATTGTTTCTAAAGACTAATCCTGCAGCCTATTGACAATCTAAAAACCGTCACCGATTTAATTTCATGACTTGAGCGGTACATGGAGCTTTCGCGCCGAAATGTTCACCAACTATTACCATATGCTGGCACATCTTGACAAGATTTCAATCAACTTAACACAAAGAAAGCCCCACAACCATCAACTTACGTGGCTTTGCTGCTGCAGACAATTCGTTTCGGAAACTTGGTCTCGATTCTAAGCGTTTTTGCATTTTCAAGATGCTGATGTTGATTTTGAATAGGCATGCAACAAAGTGAAGAAAACTTAGAAGATCCTGGCAACTTGATCGAGTGACTAGAGACTCCAAGTTGTTTCCGTGTTGGGAAACAAGCTTTTTATTGCGTTAGCCAGTGGTGATTCGACGCTTCGAGCTTGGTAGGTTTCTTTCCTCATAATAGAAAATGCTCTCATCTTTATACTTGAGCTGGCAGTACTGTTTCTTTAAAATGGCCACCACTCGTAGCTTCACCTGTGACGACGAGATATCAAGAACTTTAACAGGCACTTTTGAAAGCTCCGGATTGTCTCGATCAAACAGAATAGAAAACATCAATTTCATGCAAAAACAAATGCCTTGCCCACCATACGAACCTACATACCGTCTAAGCATGCCGACCCGCAACATGACTTGGCCCTCTTTGTTCTCTTTTCGTTTCGATTGCGAGCCTTCTTCATTGCGACCGGTCAAGTGGATACTCAGGATTTCGCACACATGAAACAAAAGGTAGTGATCCGCGGCACCCGCCGGATATCGGCCATGACAAGATCACCAGTATAGAGCTTTAGTTTGGTTCTACACCACAAGAAACAATGAGTTTATATCATCAACACACAGCATCCAACGGTATAAAATTGTCAACGTACTTGTCATTATCACCGATTTCAGCGCTCACAGAACACACGTCTCCACAATCAGCACGCATTGGTTCGAAATCGGGACCGTTCGGGTTCAGTAAGTGCTGAATAACAAAAGGCATCAAAGTATAAAGATCAATATCTGCAACTAATCTACACAATACGTTAAGAAACAAACGAATCATACCTGAATGATCATACACTCGGTAACCCATCGAAAACCCTTGACAAAGACATTTCGCCTTCGCTTATAGTATCGACACGTCTGCAGGACATGATCTAGCGGTTAAAAAAGCCAAGCAATCAAAGACTCTCGCTGTCAACATTACGTACCGGAGTATATTCATCACATAAAACCACTTGTACGTCGATGGTATCTTTACTCGAGACATTCTGACACCAATCCATTCGTAAGATTACTAAGACAAAGTATTCATAAAATGGATTGCTGACTCACCTCGTACACGGCTTCGGCACCACACGCTTTCAAGATAAATGTCATCAAATTGGCTTGGTCTTTGGCTTCCGTTTTTGACATATGAGCGACATCACTCGCGATCTCAAAAGATAAGCCTTTAAATATGTGCTGCTAACCGCAAAATGAGCAAGCGAGCAGGTTAAAAAATGCTTTTTTCCCTCTGTACTGATGATCAACTCACCTTTTTAGGAGGAAGGCACTCGAATTCACGCGTAGTAACCGAATAGCCCGTGGGAACTTGATACCCTTCGAAAGAGATCACACGTCCGTGTTCAATACAATCCTTGATCCAATCTGTATGAACCACCGGAATCGCACACGCAACAGCTTGCATAAACTTGCGCTTCCGCCACGAAACAGGAGTTGCAATCACTACTGCCTTGGGATTGTTTGGGTACAAAACATCTTGATACCGTTCTGGAATTTTACCTCATTTAACTGATTTTCACGATAGAGACCTCGACCGGAACCGCAACAGTGGTGACAACTGGCATCGTCATCGACACAGAGATCGCGACTACGACCGTGATTATGGCAAGCGAAACCACTGATTCAGGGACAACGGGTCAAATACCGGTATTACGTACTAGTAGTCACAAAAACGAGTTGACAGAAAAATGTAACCAGGCAAAAACATGCTTCAAATAAGGGCGTGTTGCCATTGATATGTTGTGGTTATTGATATCTAGTAGTCAGTATAAGAGTTCTTCAATAACGGTAAGTATACAGTATCCGCTCCCACTTCCGGAACTGCCCAAAACTTATCTTTTTTCAAACTTGGTACAATTAAAGAACATAAGCTTCCGAAAATTGTGTATTGATTTGTACCACTACTGTGGTACTCACTCTATTATTTATTAGCTAAATCAAACAGTAGCTATGACTCAAGGTGAAAAAGCAACAGTTTTCGATAAGTGACCTGTTGGGGAGCTCGTAGATCAATGTCAGCCAGTGTTAGTGATACAGTTCAATGAAAAGTGTTACAAAAAATGTATCACTGCTCGATTCAATTGGACGAAATTGGACGATCAAGTGCGGGCCTTGTGAGCGTTTTAGCTAGCGGCTCCACGGTGCATTATGCACCAAGGATCTGGATCCAACAAGCAGATTTACTATAGTCATCTAGCGCAAGACAAAAGTCTTGTGGGTAGTAACAGAGAAATGATACTCATTTGCTCTATTACACGCTGTTCCTTCTAAAAATGGATAGCCTATATTAACTGATCATTTCTGAAAATCCGGAAGTGAGAGCGGATACTGTAATACTAATCCTTTCACATCTAAATAGCTGATTTATCGAACATGTGATGTAATTGTTTGGATACAACACGCGGGTTATAGCACCCAAAAAAGCTGACGCCAGAGCTGCAGGAGAAGGCCAATGTTCTGGGTTGGTGTATTGAATGAGTGACTGATGTTTGCAGTTCTCGTTGTTTAAACGATAAAATAATGTTCACCCATACTGTAACGTACAGCTAAACCGTGAACAGATCCAGGTCTACTTTACTGTCGAAAGGTTGGTTTATGTTTATTCCACACTGACTTTGTGATCAGATACAAGTGATGCTATAAAGCGTAGCCAGGTCGTGCATCTTTTTAGATAACATTTAAAACGGGATTGTTTTAGTGCACGAAATCGTGGTTGCACTAAAAAGAAGCTGAATGACAGCTCGCAAAAGGTGTCAGCGTCGGTCGTCCGGTATTTCACTCTAAAATAACTCAAATACCGTATTTGAATAATTTTAGAAGTCATTTTTGGGTCATTCTTGATACCTTAACACACGTGCAGAACCCACACCCACTCCTGTTAAAGCTGACAGTGCGGAACGAACACAAGGGCAAAGCGCATTCCACTCCTGTTTGTTTTTTAACAGGAGTGGTGTTGTGTGTTCGTTTCACATTGTGATCACTTTTCAAATTCTGATCTAGTTATAATTGGATTGGCTGTATCCAATTACAAAACAAAAAAACACACAAAATCCAATTATATTATATAATTCCTCAGCAAAATGCATATAATTTCCGTTCAGCTCACAAATAGGCAACTTCTCACTAAATGATTTTGTTAGGGAAACACTAAGGGCACCGCATAAAATTGATTTGGGCACCATATTCGGACTTAGTCGAAGTAAATCGAATTTATTTCACGACATACTGACTCTATCGCAAAACCTTATTCTATAGATTCTCGACGTATAATGACAACATGTGCGTTTGAAAGAAACGAGGACGCGAGTCTATTAAAAATATTATCCCTTAGTTACCAAAAATTCACTACTGTAATGCTATCATGGTTGCATCCGACCAATTAACGCTGTCATCCGCTGTGGTACTTTGTTCCTAGACCACAGACCAGTTAGGACTTCGTACTGTAGACACCGTTTTATAGTTTGCTTCGATCATCGATGTGGCAAAACAAATGCTGTTCGTGTTAAAATTACTTAAATTGTAGTCAAGTTGGCAATAAGTCGAAGAAGGTTTTAAAAAACGTTTAACAATAAAACCAACTATCTCTAGCAAATGTGTTTTTATACCAGTCAATCTTAGTTTATCTAGTACTGGAATTTGTTTTTTTTCATGCCGTCCCTCCCTTTTTTAAGCTATCAATACTGCAATCTGCATCAGGCGAGTTTTGCAGTTGGATATACTCATAGTTGACAAAACTGGCAAGAAATTCTGAGAAAGCTTGCTGAGCACGGAATGCTTTCAGGTGTTAATAAAGCTAGTTGGAAAGATAAAAGAATAGATTAGGTAGATTAAGATGACATGTCAGATAATATAGCAGATATGCTAAACAAGAATAAGAAACGGGCAAAAAAGTAGATTGTTTTGGGTGGTTATGCCTGCTTAAGCAAATAGTAATTAATTATGCTAAACAAGGATCATTGAAAGCTTTTTAGAGAAAAACAAGTTATAGTAGATTATCTATCCCTACTCTATTTATAGCATATTTATTCTTCCAATTAAAGTGTTCTTCTAAAACAATGATTACACACATTCTTGTACGATGGTACATGTATCGAATGAGTAGATAAGTACAAGTACTATTATAGCTGCAATCGAAACGAGTATTGCGTCCATCTTTTTCATTTATATTTACACTATATTTTCGGCTAAGTCCGAATATGGTGCCCAAATCAATTTTTTGCGGTGCCCTTAGTGTTTCCCTTTTGTTATCTAATAAGCTGAATGTCACATAGACAGTATCCAGGAACCCAACGATAGTTAGTGTTAATCACATCAAATTCAGCAGGCTCCGTCATGGCACGTGCTCTTTTCATGTAGGTGCTTCGCTGTCTAACATACGTTTATGTTTGGTGCTTGGTGTGTGTATGTAGATTGAATCCATCCTGCTTGTAAGTCGCCAAGGCAAGACGCGCCTTGCCAAATGGTACCTTAACGCGTCGCTTAAGGAGAAGACACGCATGATTCGCGATATTACGTCACTAGTGCTCTCACGTCCTCACAAACAGTGCAACTTCATTGAATTTAAAGAAAAAAAGATCATATACAAGAGGTGGGTGGGTACGATGGAATTCACTAAAGGGATGAAGCCATGATGCATGCTGTAATGCTGTTGCTAGATACGCGAGTCTTTACTTTATCGCATGCATCTCCAAAGATGAGAACGAGCTAATTACACTCGAGGCTATTCATCTTTTTGTGGAAGTGCTTGACCGCTACTTTGGCAACGTATGTGCATTAGCTGAGAAGGAAAGAAAATGATTAACTCTATCGTCTTTGTCGTTTTGTTTAGGTTTGCGAGCTGGATATCATCTTTAACTTTCACAAGGTATACCATGCAATAATTTATACTTGCTGTTCAAGACTGATTCTTCTTGAACATTTTTACTGACAGGCGTACTACCTTCTGGACGAGCTCTTCATTGGAGGCTACCAGCAAGAGTCCAGCAAGAAGGAGGTCCTGCGCATCTGCACGCAGCAGGAAGACTACATGGACGAGTCCAAGGAGGAAGGCTTCGTACGCCCTCGTACGGGCACACGCTAGTCGAATCTTAGCTGATCTTTGTGTTACAAACAAGAACGGTTTTTGAATGCGATAAGTGGGAGCTTTACTGGATCATGACAGGGGTGACCTTTGCCACGATTCCATTTTTTGACGTCTGTATTTACCTATCTGGATCATATAGCACCTAAAAGAATCTTAGAAGACTTCCGGAATAGAAATGTGCATGTTGATTTAAATTCATTACATGCTCAACTAGGTGCTCGAAAGTATTTCGTGTGGCATCAGGTTTGCCAACCGATCAACACACTTCAGATCGTCTCTCAGCTGCAAGTTGTAGGAGGCGATGTCCTTCAGGTATCCAGAATACTTCAAAGTGCTTTAAGTTTTGTCCGCCCGTTGACATCATCAAAAATAGACAAGGTATTGGCAGTGTTTTTTTGCTTGACCAAATCGATTTCTACTAATAAATCTAATTGTGAACTTCAGGATCGCTTCCTTCAACATAGTAACTGTGTTGAAGGAAAGCGATCCTGAAGTAGATGTCGATGCCAAAGTTGCTATGTCAAGTTCTACTTTGGCATCGACATCTCGCTTATAATTTCTTGGAGAGTTAGAGTTACTGCTGCTATTTATGTACAACGAAGCATCTATATCATTGCAATTTAAAATACTAGTATCAGAACGAAATAATTGTTCGCTTGTAGGTTTATCCATGCGAAAAAACTCCACAAAATAGCGTAGGCGAGATAGTCGTAAAATCAATGAAAAGACCCGCTACAACTTGGAGTTGAAGTTGTATTGCCCTGTGTCAATGTAGTCAAGAGCGCGTGCAACCTTCCAAGTGTCCTTCGGTCAGCGTAGTCCAAGGCAAACAGAAACAAGGACGTAGGTAATATAAGATATATTAAAAAATGATTAGTTTCCTAGCTCACTAAATTATGCATGGGAAGTGTGTTTGCTAGTTTCATCTCCTACGGGACCTTACTTACTCTATTGTGAGATTTATTCAATTTGGCTAAAAGAATAGTAAATCTGCTAGATTAGTAGGCTTACCGTATACCATCTGTCTTAGCCGACACACACGGGAACAATAAATGCCTGCACATGCTGATGATTTGTATCGGAATGTTTTTGAGAGGTTTAAATAAGAAAATGGGCAATATATTTCGGACAAAACGACAAATCTGGGCAATTTGAAGGTCACCATGATGATCAGAAAGGAGTTTACACTGCCACCCCTCCCAGATCGTTAATATGTAGGTGGCCTGTGGCCTCCGTTTTCACTGTGTTTCATTTGGCCGCGCGCCATCGATGTGACAATTGCGCGATGTCCACTCAAATGTGTCACATTGACTTTTTTGTATCCCTTACCCAAAACTGATCGACTGTGATTGGCTGAGAGTTTGTGTTGGTTAAAACAATTTGTATGATATGACAGATGTTATACGGTATTTAAATTTGCGAACAAAAAAAATACGTCATGTAACCCTCGATAATGTCCGTAACCCTCGATTTATTTAGCTTGTAAAGTGGGCGTACAAATCACAGAAAGACAGTTTTCCACAACGAGCACACCGAATGCCGGTTCTGTGACTGGCATTCTGCGGCAAAACATTTCCAAATCGGCAAGAAGCAGAATAAAGAATGCTTTTTGCTTTGAGCGCCCCTTTATATTATTACCCATAGGCTCACCCAATATATACCAGTTGTAAAAACCAACCTGCTGGAATCATTTGAAGAAACTAGCAGTTCGTATATTGGACTGACAAATAACGTGGTCTTAAACGAGCAGATCAACGGCAAAACTGTATGGCGCCAAGCGCATAGAGTACATCCAGGTATTGTTCATGTACTAAGGATATTACTTTTCCCTAATCTAGTTGACAGAGCCCTGTTTTGCTGTTAGCGGCTTAGCTCGGCCAATTCATCGGTAAGACTGATTTTAATATCGATACACCCGGTATTACGATTTTTGAGCAGCAAATGAATAAATTAATCTGTCCAATGCACAGGCCAATGCTAATATATGCTTTTGGGTTGCAGATCTAGGCATCCTGAGCGGATCACCTATATATGCGACGTTGGGTCATGTTCCGACGCTTCATACAGAAGACGTTCTGATGGAAGATGTAGCACTAATGTGGGCATAGCTAATGTTAGCAGTAATGATGCATTCCAAGAATTGCGAGGCAACACTTTTGATGCTGTGTCATGTGTTGCTTTCACGACACTAATGAAGATTGCTACAAGCATTTTGTCTGATATATGTATGGACTTTTTCTTTTTTTACGGGTATTACTTTGCATTGCTTTTCAAGATAACGAACGAGTGCGCTGTATACGAATGTCCAATGCAGCGTTCCATTGATCGATTGGTAAAGTCAAGGGTGGCATCGAATTTTTGATGTCTTTTGGTTTTGAAGTCATCCCAGAAACGGAAACGCTCGTACTAAGATCTAACCGCGTAACAAGAGTATGCTTGAGGAGGGGCTAAGGCTACTAAATGCAGAGGACGAGACTTTAACATATCGCTGGATACGCGTTCAGTTGTTCGCGAAGTAAAACCAGATTCAAATTTTGACGTGCTTAGAACGTCTGGAGGTAATATTATTTTGCTGTAAGATTGAATGAGCTTGAAGAAATATTTTGCGCTCTGTATGCTAATCAGATGCAACCGCGAGGCCCAAGCTCAACTGAAGTTCTTCTTTGATGCTATTAAGTTTAAGCAAGAACAATTGGTTGGGCCCTCGACAATCGATAATAGCGAGCAAGGTGATGCTCTGCAATGATCTCAATCCTGAAAGCTTGGCAGGAAAAAGATGAAGAAGGCGAGGGTGGCATGTTTGACAACGTTTTGCTCGTATTTGTCCGCGACTAACTTTTTTATGCCTTGCAACATCTCAGTTATTTCTCACGCAGCCAATGCAGGAGGTTGATAAGCTTAATCCTAAAAGGGTTTTTCAGATGATATTGATCCGTATTCAGCTTTCGGACCGTGGTGCTTAAAGTCTCACAGCGTATAATTTTGTAGAACCACGGAAGAAACACCCACATTCGCCATCCTTTGGAGATCTTTTGCTGTCAAAGCGCACGCACCAATCGACTCCATTTGAAGTATGCTGATTTATAATGTGAATTTTTGCTCTCTAGTGAGTATTTCGGTTTTATTTTCTGCATCACAGAATATCAAACTGTATTTGATTTGTTTTTAGGTTTTTAAATCACTGTGGCTTTTGTGGCAGCTTGCAATTACTGGAGATAGGTTATCCTCATATCCCGCACGCATAAAAGTCCAATCAAACCCCACTTTCATTCAACAGGTTTTTATCTTTCATTGAGACTGATGTAAGTAGCTCAAGTGGTGACATGCGTAAATTCATGGTACCAGTTTAATTGCACCAATCCAGTTCTATGGCAACTGCCGTCTATAATACACTATTTATGAGACAGGTTATGATGTACGCTCTCGTGTCAATCAATTACTTACTGGAAAATCTTAGTGGGATGCAAACAAGCTATGGACAATACGTAGACGCTGTCAAGTAGGCGACAAAGAGGATTTAGCAACCCAAAACACGTAGCTGTCATCGGAACCACAAATTCTTGTTGCATATGCAGCTGCGCCCACTGATACGTGTACTTTTTCGTAGATTTAAGTCCTTGACCAAACGCTTTGATATATCCTTTCTTATAGCTTCCAAGGGCTAAAGCCATTTCAAGGAAGGTGAAAGAAATCTTGATTTGTATTTTCCGCATTTAGGCATTACCAGAAACTCTTTTGTGAAATGGTGGTTCAGTTGATGCCACAGAGGCGGAAGAAGCTGGCACTGTTTGTCTTGGTAGTGATAAGAGCGCCGAGCTAGAATTTCAATAACACTAGTCGATCTGCTGTAAGCGATAGAGACTATTTAATCTGTTCTGTTCGACACTTAAAGCTACACTCAGTGGTTAAGGAGTTGCCCTCGCTACGTCGTCCCAGATGCAGCTGTTCTCCGTTAACCTATGTCATCGCCAGAGGTTCACATCTCGCAGTCAGCCACGCGTGAAGAAGTACCATCCCAACGAAAAAAATATATTTGTTGACCATGTTACTGATTGTCTGAATGACCAGGTAGGTCAAGCAAGTTTATCTTTACGTGGCGCCACCAACTCAGAAATTGGTGGCATCTAAAACTTTGATCGAGCTAAACCTTGTTCAAGGGAAGTAAAATATCGTCAAACCGAGGTGTCAAGCACCGGCTGTTACTTCTGTCGTGATTGTTGGAGTAAATGGCTTGTCTCAGTACATTTACCCTTTTATAGAAAGTACCTCTTATATATAATAAGGAAGCATTACCCTTTGTACTCTTTGAAGAATAATAACACACAAGAGGATAAGTGGCATTGAATCCGCTACACTTGCACTTATATGTGCATATATACATGAAGTGTTAATGTTTCTACTGAGGTATAGGAACTCTACCTGAATGTCTCTACAGACATAATGCTTACTGTCTTTGATAAAAGTAATATATAATTCTTTTTGCCTTCTTGCAAGCAAGTTCTTTCTCTACCTTCACTACTTCTACGCGCAACGTGCTATCACTTCAACAGTGATCTGCTGGACAGTCACGAGTTTGTACAGGAAAATCGTGCAGCAAACTCGTTAAAAAGTGCAGTAAAAAATGTTCGTAAAAAAAGAAGCGCATTCAATTCCGATTAATGGATTTCTACAGCTGCCCTCAATGGTCGATTACGATATAGGAGCTGTTGTATACATGACTAATGTTGATAAAGATACCGTCTTGGTATCTTGCGTCAAGCCTGAAGCCAATGGCTTGCGGATGTTCTCCGCGTACACGAGACGAGAAGCGAATTGAGTTCTAAAATCATCCCTCATCTTAAGTCGTTCGATCCGATTTGGTGAGATGTAAGTGTTGTAGTTATATCACAATTCACGTGAACGTAGAAAAAACGCGGGCAAACGGAATTATATTTAGTTTATCGAGGACATTGAACATTATGTCAGTAGTTGAAGTTCCAATACCTCCGTAGAAACATTTGTTACTTTATATCTATGCGTTAGTGATTAGGTGCTCAGTCCACATGCGTAACCATCGGCATACCCTGATTTCGGATTCCGAGAGCCCTCAATAAGGTTATTTCATACCCTCTTAAACAGCAGATTTGGGACAGGCAAACTACTTAAATTCGACAATAACTTCTTGGCGCTTAGTTTGTAAATGGTCCAAAATAGAAGAAATAGTAAAAATAGGTATTGACCTAAATTTACTTTCACCAAACATCGGAATTTGCCGAAAACATTTTGTATTTCTCAAAAGTCACGATATTTCAACACTCCTTCTTGAAAGTCAATTTCGGATGTAGTTATTTCAAACCCACGGCTAGACGCAATTCTCGTAGCCTGGGGTGCGCACTGCTTTCGTCAATAAATCAGCTACCATATCCTTGGTCGCGAAGTAGCTTGCTTGAATATCGTTTGTCTTGCTTTTTGATGAAATAAATTTCAATCTCACATCTACGTGCTTGATCTTTGAGCTGCCTTCCTTGCTTTCGATTGCTTTTATTGCCGCTTGATTATCCATTCGCAAACTCATAGGCCTTTTAATGTTTAGTCCGATCTCTTGCAAGAGTTCTCGGTAGCCCAGCATCTCAACTTGAATCTTTGAAGCTGCATAGAATTCTGCTTCCATCGTTGTCAATGAAACGCCACCTTGGTTTCTTACACGTCCAGCTTACGACGATTCCATCCAACGTGATTACTACTCCAGTGGTCGACTTTCTGTTATCCTTGGCACTTGCGACATCGGAGTCACTAAAACCTTCAATCTTGATTTCGTCTTCATCAGTGCTTTCACCTGCCATATGCAGCTTCAGACCTTTTGTACCTTTTAAGGTACTTTGCGATACGCTTGGCCAGGTTCCAATCAATCATTATTGGGAAATGCGTCCGCCTAGTTGCCTTGTGAACAGCGAATGCTATGTCTGGTCTTGTGCAACGCGGTATCCATAGGATACTACCGACAAGTGATTGAAAAGCCTTGATCGTCCAATTTCCAGATTTTTGCAGTTTCTCATTATCTTGTAAGTTCAGATCTTCTTCCTCCAAAGATATAGGTACCTTCAGCGGGTTAGCCTCCACTAAGTCGAAATCTCTTAATACATTGTCAAGCATAACTTCTTGGCCAAGTGTCTAGACTCTGATGTCGTCATAGGCCACGCGCATACCCAGAAATTACGATACTTTTCCAAGATCCTTTATCTCCAACATGTTCATGTCCTGAAAAAACCTTTCCACCAAAGTCGCATTCGTTCCAGTGACTAGTAGGTCATCCACGTAGACACCAACTATCGTAATTCCATCTTGGTTGTTTGTGACATACAAACCCATATCGGTGATGCATTGTTTGAAACACAGTGTCATTAATTTTATGTGTAGCAACTTGTTCCACAGGCGCCCTGCTTGTTTTAAACCGTAAGGGTCTTTTTCAGCTTCAACGCTTGTGGCTTTCGCTTATCTTGCGAAATCGCTTTACTCATTTCCATGCCTTATGGTCAAAAGAGAAAAAAATCGTGTTCTTCTTCGCTTGCCTTCACCTAGGCATTTGGGATGTCTCAAAGTTTTGCGGGGACTTTCCACTTGTATGCCAATGCAAGAATGATTCTCACTGTGCTCATTTCGATTACTCCTGCGAAAGTAAGCGTGTAATCAATGTCGAACCTTTGTTCGTTGCCACACGCAACGAGTCTTGCTTTATACCTTTCAATCTTTCCGTTTCATCCATTTTAGTTTTAAAACCCCATTTCGTATGTAAAGGCTTGCAGTCCTTTGGCATGTTCACGACTTTCCATACGTTGTTTTTATCGAGAGCCTGTATTTCTTCTTGAATGGCAATTTTCATTTTTCGCTGTTCGAACTCTTCATGGCTTGCGAGAAATTCCTTGGATCGACTTCGGTAATTAAATTTACAGTGCCTTGGTTTTCAGACGCTAGTTCTTCCTTGTTCTGCATTATTCGTCGCTTGACTTTCTTTTCTCGCGTAGGCCCTTGTTTGGTGCCTTTCGCGCTCCCATGATTTGGTTTCTTCTTGTACTTAGACTTGGGCATTTCTCCTGCGAGTTCACGCTCTGCGACCCCTTCTAATTCTGAAATTGAGGCAAATTCTTCTTAATTTGTTAATTTTGCACTTGGTATAGTGTCTCAATGTTTTTAATGTGCTGTGTGACCACAACCTTGCGCTCCAGTTTCAGCGGGACCTTGAAACCCTTCGTTTCCTCGGTTTTTCCAACAATGATACCCTCTTGAGCTCTGTGTGCGAGCGATTTTTTTTCAGGATTGCGATACACCGTACATGGTGATTCAAAGGCCACTATATCACCGAGATTAGGTACTTTTCCGGCGAGTACCTCAATTGGAGACGCCCTTTTCGCATTCGCATTAGTTGGTCTTCTGTTGATTATGTAGACGGCATATTGTACCGCGTCGCCCCAGAACAACAAACTCAATCCACATGAAAAATGCATGCACCGAGCCATATTCATAATGGTTCGGTGCATTCTTTCCGCTTCTCCATTGCTTGCCTGGTTTCCGGCTTCGCTTATCTGCCTTCAAATACCTGTATACTTGCAGAAACCATCCTGATTCTTGTATTCTGCCCCTCCGTCGGTCCTCAAAACATGTATTTGCAATTATACTGTCGTTCGAAATGTGCCATGAAATGTTCAAATTTGTTTGCTGCAACATCTTTCGTAGTTGGACTTAAAATCGACAAAAATTATCATAAACCGATTTCCAAATCTGTCCTTGGGCGTAATTAGACCTTTCAGATCAGAGCAAATAACTCCACCGATCCTGTCTGTAGGCGCATTGTTTCTACTGTCCTTTTTTGATCTGGAATTTCTGGTTTGCTTGCCTTGAACGCAAGTCTAACAATTTAAACGTCTTGAGTCGGTCAGTTCGATGCCGCTCTTTGGATCCTTCGCAATTCTTTCGATAGCCTCATAGTTCAAGTGCCCTATTCGTGAATGAAAGTGCATAAGAGCCCCTCTTTGTATGTCCGAACTCGTGTCATATTCTTTTTCGCTCGATTCCAGTACCAAAAACACTGTATTTTCGATGTCTTTCTTTGGTATGTCTACCTTTACATCGACTGAGAGGACTTTGTTAATCCTTTCGATCTCAAACATGGCCTTGTTTATTGATCGTTGTATCATCATTCTCCGTTCGCGTCTGTAAACCATTTCACACCCTTTTTCTTCCAAAAGACCATAGGAAATGATATTTCTAGCGAGGATTTCCACGTAATACACTTCTTCAATTCAAATGTTATTCGTGACTTCTCCAGTTTTTACTTGTATCTGTATCCTCCCCTTTCTTGATACGTTCAATGTCTTCCCATCTGCTCGGAAACAAGCACCGTTCACATTTTTTGCGTAGTGCAGGAAGCTTGGGTCATTTACGAGGTGCATACTTGCGCCAGAGTCCAATATCCACATGTACTTGTTCATATCCTTGCAATCACTCGAGATAGTTAGTGTGAAGTCGATCCCCTTTTTACTGTTGCCTTTGCTTCGGCATTTTTCTTGTGCGTGGCCGAATTTCCCACTGTTTCCACCTTTTGTAGTCTTCGGCTTGTCTTCAAGTTAATTCACTGCTTCGGTTCCCACGTGCTTCGGATTTTCGCTGTCGTTTTCGACTTCGGGGCGAATTGGCATAACCATTCAGCCTGCCTCAGAAAATCCGTTCTGGTGTGGTTATATCTTGCCATGAGAATCATCTTCAATTCAGGAGACGCGTAATGGACCACATTTTCGAGCATAAAAACCTTCGCTTCCTCCGACAGCTTCGGAAATTGCTACCAGGTACAGGTAGTGCTCGTTTCGCCTTCTTCTAGGATACTTGTAAACAACTTTACTGACTGAGCTGGTGTAATTGTTGTATGGAAAGCATTCATCATCTTGTCCATTACGTGCACCAATGTTGGATGCTCCTTCCACCAAAAATCAATTTGCCGGGTGTAATATTTTTCGGCGGTTCTGGCCAGGTAGTGTCCTAAGAGATCAACCTTGATCTCTTTGCTCCACACGTATCCACATGCGGATTCATCGATCGAAACTTGACGGATGAATCTTGTCCCCCATTCTTTGAATCCAGCGCCGAGCCCACGCTACACCTCTTTTCAATCGAATATTCTGATCGACAATTTGCAATCTTTAGATGGATGGAGTCTTGAACATCTGCGGTGGCGCTGGGTTGAAGTTTTGCATTGGTGGCGCCCTCATTTCGGGCGGATTAAAAGCTTGTACAGGCGCCGGATTGTAGTTTTGCGCTGCCGGTCTTTCTTCATTGATATTTCGATAATTGTCTTCGTACTCGAACGCTTCTTTTCGGGTGTACTGTCGAAAGATGTCATGCGCATCTTGATACCGAATCTCATTGAGTTATTGAACCCGTAGTCTTCAATAATTGGGTTTGCCG
>MIQA02011059.1:0-10018 GCA_001887855.2 Sclerospora graminicola | reverse complement strand
ATTTGTCTAATCGATCAGTAATATTTTGCAGCATCTCCAAGGGAATCGCTCCTTCTGCTCCAAAACCTGCTTGAATGGCCTCCTTGGGCTTCTTTTCCTCAGCTTTCTCGCCTCCATTTGGGCTCATAACCTGTTCAGATGTAGGTTTATCCATACGAAAACTCCACAAAATAGCGTAGGCGAGATAATCATAAAATTAATGAAAAGACCCGCTATAACTTGAAGTTGAAGTTGTCTTGTCAATGTAGTCAAAAGCGTGTGCAACCTTCCAAGTGTCCTTCGGGCAGCGTCGTTCAAGGCAAACAGAAACAGGGACGTAGGTAATATAAAATATATTAAGAAGTGATTAGTTTCCTAGCTTACGAAATTATGCATGGGAAGTGTGTCGCTAGTTTCATCTTCTACGGGACTGAACTGTAACTTCTTGGCGCTAAATTTGAAAATGGTCCAAAATAGAAGAAATAATAAAAATAGGTATCGACCTAAATTTACTTTCACCAAACATCGGCGAAAATAATTTGTACTTCACAAAAGTAAAATGTTATAGTAATATCCCAACAAAAATACAGGCATATAATTGGCTCTGATGGTTAACTGACTGGTTTTAGCCTACTGCAGGTCGACCCCAAAGGTAGTGATAACCTGCGAGCTTTTTCGGAAGAAGAGCAAAAGATGAGGTTTTTGATGACGAGGTTGATCATCTCAAGCATTCTCACAGCGGATGGAAGAGTAAAGTATCAATATTAAAGTTGCTCTGCAAAGGTTCTAGAAGAACTAAGTCTGTCAAAATATGACGATTACAGTCTCTACTTGATGGTCCTCGGGAGCAAAAATTAAAAAAAAATCAAAAGTGCCGGCGCCAATACGCAAAAATAGGTTTGAGTCAAAACTTCTGGCGGCAACATCTGAAAGATATTTGTAAGAGGACCCCAAAACTCATTATAATGATATATTGTAGCTTTTCAAACATCGGGTCTTTTTCCCTTGAATTATGAGCGAAGATTTCCATATTATCGAAAAACGTTCGATCTCCAAATGGTGAAACTGGTTCAGAAACACCGACTGTTAGACCTATTACAGATATCATGATTACGTTGCATTTGACCTCAAGTTTCAGTACTTGTCTGTTTTAGTGGTTTTCACAAAACACCTATGCATTATGATTGGTTGAAATTAACAATATTCGATAATCGGTAAAACGTGCTGTAACGTGTTTTGTGCTCATATTCCTGTAGATTTGGATTTATCATACAAGCAGCATTCTAAATATGTGGTGAAGCGACTTCGGAATGAATTAACGACCGGGTGTGATATACACCTGTCTGAGGCTGCCTTTTGATTAGCTTAAATTGCTGGTCATGAGTGCGGGCGCCGGAGGACCGCTGCCGGAGGTGTTCAGGAGCACTCACAAGCGACAGATCATGCAAGGCATGGAATTAAGCTAGATGAAGATGATCCGGGGGCTCGGAACCAGGTCAGCCAGAAGTTGGCAGGCCGGACCAGATGGAGCTGGATAGCCGTCGATAGTGGTTATAGGTGGCCAGGGAGCGGATTGGCTAAGGGATGTACGTATGAAGGACCCAGAGGAAGGCTATGCCCCTGTAAAAGCCGGATGGGACGCCGAAGGTGGATGCTCGGCCGCGAAAGGGGAATCAGAGTCGGCGCAGGTCTTGTTCAGGTCGAGGTGGATGGCTGATGGCTATCCAGTTCGGTCAGGCTATTTGGTGTACTGTACACAAAGGCTATTCAGGTTGAGCTGTCCGCGCTATTTAAGGTAAGGCATCTAACTATCCAGCCAGGTTATTTTGGGTAGGGTCCACAAAAGATTTATTGGATTTAGGGATAACAATCAGTATACGTTTTGCTCTCTAAGACGCAAGTCACATTATCGGTTCACAGCAGAGGGCTAACAAGGTCCCCTTTAGCTGCTGTTGGTTTACCCGGGGAAGGTTAAGAGGAACCCACCGGAAGTCCCCTGACCGGGAGTCGACGTGAAACTTATACTCAACTCAAGTCGCCCGTGTTTTGCTATTTAGGACGTCCTGAGTATGGCGGACAAATATAAAGCTTCGTCGCCACAAGCGGCTCTGTCCCGGCCTGGAAGGATGAAAACTGGTTAAGTGTCCGGCCAGTTCTGATCTGTCCTTGACTAGCCCCAAACGGAGGAAACGACATATACCCTCTTTCCTATCCGTGGACCGATTGTTATTTAGTCGATTCGGACAGTGATCCAGACGCAACTCGGACAGCGATTCGGATTCACCTCCAGAGAAGACCCCACCTTCACCGCCTGCAACAGGCAGACCGGCCGGAATGCATTCAGGTTCTTTGCAGTACGAGTCGCCCCTTCGGAAATAGATTCGACGGACTCATCTGTGGGTATTACCCGCATGGCGCCTGGCCCTAGGGGAGCAGCGCGTGTGGCAATGTCCAAGAGGATTAGGGGATACGAAGATCCAGATGCGTCCGATAGGAAAGAAGCCAGGCAGCAACGGCGCATCCAGATCCAAGGGGTGAAGACGTGGATTTGCGAATTAAGAAGGAATCCCAAGCCGGCTACCAAGCTGGTGCCCAGGTCACCTCTCAAACGGTCTCTCAGGCTGGCTCTCGAGTGCCAGACTACCTTCAGAATATGTTTTCGGCTATGGTGGAAAGATACTTGGAGGAGCAACGTCGGTCCAGTGCCGGCCTCTACAATCCAGGACCGCAAGACCAGCCTGTCCACCGGGGGAGACAGGTGCCCGGACCAGCCCAATGCTATGCGAAGGAATCGATAGATGAAAACATGGAATCAGTGCAGTCTAGACAGAGTGATCCCCATGCTGACCCACCTAGTCGCCGGCCACGTCGCCGGCCTGGACGGCCATCGAATAGGAAGCCGTCCATCAGCGACGTGGATATGGAGTCGGTCGAGTCGGCCAGATGCCACTATGATCCGGATGACCTGGATCTAGGGATGTCTCGCCGAGCCAATATGGTCTCGGTCCAAGCTTTTGACCCGGACTCAGGGGCGATCACCAGGGTCCGGATGTCTGACACGTCTGAGCTAAAAGATTTTACTGGATGGGACATGGACGACGACCAGGCCCGCGGATGGCTAAGCAAGACAAAGTCAGCATTCTTCAGAGACCGTACTCCGGACTATGAGAAAATTCTACTTTTCGGAGATCAAATGAAGGGGCCAACGAAAAACTGGATCCAGAAGCTTATACGGGAAGTCCGAGACAATTGGATGCAGCTGATCGAAGCATTTGGTGAGCAATACTGTGGATCAAGAATGTCGGTGGCGAGCCAGTACTTCCATACCAAGAAGAGAGCAGACGATTCCCCTTTGGAATTTCTTCATCGTTTGAATGTCGCAGGAATGGCAACATACCGGTCAAGGATGATGCCAGCCGGTAGGAAGCTGCCGTGGAACATTTCATCAGTACGATGGACGACCGGTAAGTGGCAGACCAGCTCGCGCTGCTACGACTTAAAAATTACTGCGGAGCTAGAACTGAAGCTACTGACTACCCAGAGGGAAAAGAAGCGAGGCCCCTAGTCAGCGGTGGAACGCTCTAACCTGGATCAAAGAAGCAGACCGCCATCAACCAGGACGGCCCGAGAGTCAGATGCACCAGTTTTTAAGAGGAATACCTGCGGTCGGGGGGGGGGCAAATCCGAATAGGAACAATACCGGTATCTGTTCTCAGCGGAAGCCAGTCATTCGTCCAGACCTTCATCTGGGCCGGGCCATCATAAGCGTTTTTCTGCTTGAACTGACCAGGACTATCCCAGACGGAAGTGCACCCACTTTCGGTCCTTCAGCATGACGACAGAAGCTGCTGGAAGCGGCTGACCTGCAAGAAGTGCGAAAGGAAAGGACACCCAGCTGAACACGGCCTGTTCACCTGCAAGACTTGCGGAGAAGTGCACGAGGCTGTACTCTGCCCCATCGAGGCGTTCTACAACAAGATGAAGAATGGGATTGTCCCGATCAAGCATGCAGGAATGTTGCCACCAGGGGTGAAAAAGATGTTAATAGATGGCTTGCCAGGTTGGAATCTGGCTCGAGCCGAGCGGTTTAGTTAGTATCTATGCACATGTCCGTAAGGAGGATAATCTAGAAGCTAAGCAAATCACCAAGATTCCGCCCGGGTCGGTGACGTGTTCACCGAAACTGACCCGGACCCCGACCAAAAACCATCGGTTTTGTGGCGGCGGTCCGATATCGATGACATTCTTGCGACGGCGACTTCTTGGGATTTGTTATGTGAAAAAGTGGATCAATTGATGATTACGTGTGAAAAGTGAATTTTCTTGATTAGTGTAGTGAAAAGTTTCTTGGGAAATACTAAGGTGACCTATCTGGGTCACCAGGTTTCGATAGCCGGATGGGTCCTTCCCTCGGTTGCTAAAAGCCATGCAATCCTTTTTGGGCAGCCTGAACTATTACAGCCGCTTTATCGAAGACTTTGCGGTCTACCCTGCCGTGCTGTACGAGCTACAGGAGTTGGATTACCATAAGTTGCGGGAGCAAGTCTGGCAAGGGAGAAACGCTGCCGGGTCATCTATTTTAGCCAATGAGAAGGTGGACTCGTCCGCTTTAGCAGGGGACCGGATCCCCGACCCAAATCCGTCCAGGTCTGATAACCACATTACCATAGCGATGGTGAACTTTGGTATGCTGAAAGCAAAGCGGGCGACCACACCGGTTCTGAGACACTTTGTTGTGGAAAATGTGCCATTGATCATCATCTATGCTAACAAGTGGGCTATCTCGGCTGCCCTAGTGCAGGATCATGATGGAGTGTATTCTCCTGTGATGTTCACCACCCGGACTCTGAAGACTAACGAAGTAAACTACGAGCTGGTGGACAAAGAAGTTTTGGCCCTGCTACGAATTCTAGATGTATGTTATTCGATGTTGGTATCCCATCCTATTAAAGTGTTATCCAGACAGTCGACCCTGTCATTGCTTCTTACAGCTAACGGAATTGACGGCCGGCTGGGAAGATGGGCCACACTGTTGTCCCAGTGGTCACTACAAGTGATCAAGTGCACTAAAGGAGAAGAAGATATATTGAGGCACATTAGCGGCCAGCATCACTCCAAGGGAAGAAGTGGAAGAAGCACTGATAGCGATAGCGCCACGAGAACAGCAACAACAATCCATCACACACCCGTCACCGACAGCACGACCAGCGCAAGAATTGATGGTTCTGAGCTTTGACGGGTCGGCGAGCGTCAAGAAGGGAGTGGTAGCCTGTAGTGCCATTTTGTGGAAGCTGCCGAGTAAAAAGCGGTCGCCTGAGAAATCAAATTACTGCGTTGACTGCTCAGGTGGCCACTTTGGAGAAGGCGAACACTGAGCTATCTTTGACTGCACGACTGGCCAATCAGCGGGCATTCGAGGCCAAGGTCCGGGAGGTACTCGCTGCCCTCCAATTACAAAGCCACATTGACCAATTGGAGATTGAAATGCTGACCTCGTTCGAGAGAAGGACCAATACAAGCAGCTATCTGAGTCGATTGACTCCCTGCGAATCCTGTATTAAAAGGCAATATCCACCGTGGATTCTTAAAGTAAGTGAGTTCGGGCTTGTTCGGGTTTGAATCTTCATCTGCTCACTCAATATGTTCCTGCAGAAAAACGCATCATGCAGTTTCACATCTTGATGATCGAGTCCTCCCATGCTTCCCGTAAAGTAACGAAGCACTCGAAGGAGTATATCCGTCTCTGTCAGCAACTGGAAAATTCACAAGTGAGCTTGGGACAGCTGGTGAGTCACCGGATCCACCTCTTGCAGAAATTGGGGAAGTACAAGAAAGCTCTGGAAAAGTCGGCATCCGCGCCGCCCGAACTTCAACGTCAGATCCAGGAATGTGAAGAAGCACATGTAAAGGCCCAGACGGGCGTGAATAAATCCCGGCAAGTGGTTTTTGATCTTATGGAGCGTCGTGCAAACTATTTGTCGCCGATACAGGCTTTCCAAGACCATCTGACAGATGCGAGTGCTAAGGTGACGCATCTGATGCAGGGCTCCGCACCTATTCGACGGGGCCATCCGGAATCTTCTCGGCTTGGCCTGCCCCCGCGGTCTCGGTTCCGATTCCCCCGCCCAACCGTCTTTACCGTTGTCTGCTGACCCTGGTGCCAGCGTCAGATCGTCCAAGGAAAAGGCGTCCGCATCAGACTTTTGGGCTGTCAATGCGGAGGTAACCACACGCTTCCGGATCTGGGAAGCTTCCCGAGACCCTAACCCTCCGCATTACCAGCCGGCATGCAGCCGGCTTCTTCACCATCCCCAGAGGACCTCCCGTTACAAACAGTTCGCTTTGTCGACGGAAACGTCAAAGGTCTGGGAAGAGGGTGAGCCGGGCTTCAGTCCTGATCCGAGCTCAACCGCTTCTGGTCTGCTGGGTTTTGGAGGGTCGCCCCTTCGTAACCACGTCTCAAGGTCCTTGTCTGGCTCTCCGCCCTCTCCGGTTCCTCATGGCATTTCTCCTCATGACCCTCGAGAGATACCCACCGCTTCCCCGGATGAGGAAGAGACATTGAACCTGCTCGAGGTGGACGACGACGAAGCCAATATTGATGACCTCGAAAGGTCACCCCATCAGGATACTCTAGGGCTGGATGAGAATGCGTCCAAAGAGTCGACCGAAGAGCTTCCCCCGCTCTGGATTCCTCGCCGGATTCTGAGCACTCCCGAACTGAATGCGGCTCGTCCCTGGTCTGAGGTCCAGCTGAAAGACCTGCGTTTTACGGATCTCACGGGCATCCGTGTCGCTCGAAATTTGTCTCGTCCACCGTTGTGGATATTTCCTCCGGCCTCTCACGTCACCCCAAGCTTCGGACAAGTGTACTGCCCTAGTCAATCCTGCACAGCTAAAAGCGGTCCTGTCTCTCAAGCCGTGGGCCGTGTTGGCGACGGATATACCTGATATGGGCTTACCCCGTGTCGGCTGGTTCGCCGATCTTCGACGTGCATGTGCGGGCTTTCTTTCTCTCCAGCGTCGGCGCGGTCCTGGATAGCTTACATAAGGCGTTCGGTTACTTGTTCACGTACCAGCGAGTAGTGGCGTGTACCCCCATCCTCAAATGACGAGCGTCCCGATCAAGGCTTCTGCTACACCTTATTGGGATGGAGGCTTCCCGGGTGGATCTAGGACCCCATCCGTAAGCTAAATAAAAAGGGGTTTTCCCCCTTACCCGATCGTACGACGAAAAGCCAGCCTTTCGGCGTATTCATCCCAGTCGTGCTGGTCGGCCTCCACCACATACATCTTAAGGGCTCTAGTCAGAGTTTTTACCCTTCCTTCGGCCTTCACGTTCACTCGTGGACAATAGGTCATGATCGCGCTGTGTTTTTGTCCCAAGATCTTACTGAAGGATTGGATCACATCCTCCATAAATCCAGGTTCCATATCATGTCGAATGGCCTCGCTTGTCTGAAACGTCTGAACACGCATTCCTCATAACTCTGAGCAACCTGCTGCGCTGTATGGGTGGAACTGGCTGTTGCTATGACCAGCCCGGTAAACAAATCCGTCCAGATCAACAGTTCGGTACATCCATTTCGAGATTTAGGTAAGGCGGGGATGTGGTCCATGGCAATGACTTGGAATGGATAGGCGGCTTGTATGTTCCCAGGTGACCGCCCTTTGATGGTCGGCCGAGCTTATTCTGTCTCACATTCCGGACAATTTCCCACATAAGCCTGCACACTGCGATAGAGGCCTCGTCAGTGGAAATGCGCTTTGATCTTATGATAGGTCCGTCCGATGCCCTTGTGCCCCCCTTCCAAACTTACATGATAGTAGTGAGTATATCCGTCTGCAAGGTAGTCGGCACGACTAGCCGGGTGGACTTATCCCTATCTATTTCGTGCTGGTCTGTATCTCAAAAGAAAAACAAAACGGAAAACCAACAACCTATCCTCATCCGCTTCATAGTCTGGGGTCATCTTAAAACACTCTTTGACCTGCTCTGCACTCAACTTTTTCTCTTCCCCAATCAGATATGCCTAAAGATTTACCATCCAATCTTCTTCATCCTGCGCTATGAGGATCCGTTCTATCCGCAACCGTTGCACTATCCCTTCATTCCTTACTTCTGTAGGGAATGAACCGGCGGCCAGTGAACGGCGCTTTTGCGACCGGGGGACATCATTCACCCGAGTCACTTCCTCAGTGTCAGCAGCTCGGATAAGTTCGGGCAATCGATTGATCTTTGCCAGATCCGATAGCAAGGTTTAATCTAAAAATGTGACTCCGACTTGGTCGCGCAGCCAGCGTGGCCAGGTGATCTGCGCTCTTATTCCAGTCTCTTTTAACGTGTAACAATTCGTTCTCAGGTCATTTTCTCAGGGTTGACATGACCCGATCATTCAACAGACTTAGTCGGGGGCCTTGCCGTCTATCTCCCCATGATTTGTCGGATCACTAGATTGGAGTCACCGCATATATGTATCCGCCCCTGTGTCTGACCGGCCAGCAAATTTATGCAAAGCAACAATCCTCGGTACTCCGCCTCGTTCACAGTTATGCCAGGCGTGAAGTCAAAAGCAGCTGCGACCACTCTCCACTCGGGCAGCTTCTACAAGATGGCACTATGGGCGACCACTCCCTTCTTGACGCTCGCCGACCCGTCAAAGCTCAGAACCATCAGTTCTTGCGCTGGTCGTACTGTCGGTGACGGGTGTGTGATGGATTGTTGTTGCTGTTCTCGTGGCGCTATCGCTATCAGTGCTTCTTCCACTTCTTCCCTTGGAGTGATGCTGGCCGCTAATGTGCCTCAATATATCTTCTTCTCCTTTAGTGCACTTGATCACTTGTAGTGACCACTGGGACAACAGTGCGGCCCATCTTCCCAGCCGACCGTCAATTCCGTTAGCTGTAAGAAGCAATGACAGGGTCGACTGTCTGGATAACACTTTAATAGGATGGGATACCAACATCGAATAACATACATCTAGAATTCGTAGCAGGGCCAAAACTTCTTTGTCCACCAGCTCGTAGTTTACTTCGTTAGTCTTCAGAGTCCGGGTGGTGAACATCACAGGAGAATACACTCCATCATGATCCTGCACTAGGGCAGCCGAGATAGCCCACTTGTTAGCATAGATGATGATCAATGGCACATTTTCCACAACAAAGTGTCTCAGAACCGGTGTGGTCGCCCGCTTTGCTTTCAGCATACCAAAGTTCACCATCGCTATGGTAATGTGGTCATCAGACCTGGACGGATTTGGGTCGGGGATCCGGTCCCCTGCTAAAGCGGACGAGTCCACCTTCTCACTGGCCGAAATGGTTAACTAGGCCAGCTTCTCATTGACTGATATAGTTGACGAGGCAAGCTTCTCGTTGGCTAATATAGCTGACGAGTCCAGCATCTCATTGGCTGATATAGTTGGCGAGGCCAGCTTCTCATTGGCTTATATAGCTGATCATCCTTGCTGATCCTGCTCTCTCAGCTTGTGGTAATCCACCTCCCGTAACTCGTACAAGACAGCAGCATAGACCGCGAAGTCCTCAATGAAACGACTGTAATAGTTCAAGCTGCCCAAAAAGGATTGCATGGCCTTTATTGACTGCGGGAAAGGCAGATTACTCAAAGATTCCAAATCTTTTGGATTGGCTTCCAGTGAATAATCGAAACCTGGTAACCCAAATAGGCCACCTTAGTTTTTCCCAGAAATTTTTCATTACACTAGTCGAGCGATTCCACTTTACACACGTAATCATCTATTGTTCCTTTTTTACACAACAGATCCCAAGTAGTAGCCGTCACGAGAATGTCATCGATGTAGGACCGCCGCCCCAAACCGATGGTTTTCGGTCGGGGTCAGGGTCACCTTCGGTGAACACATCACCGCCCAGGGCGGGATCCTGGTCTGCCTTGATTTTGAAGTGCCCATACAATGCGTTATCTATGAGCTGCTGGTACCGACCTTGGTTGGTGCAGTGGTTAAGGCCCTGCCCCCGGGACCGGGAGATTGCGGGTTCGAGTCCCACCGTGGACGAAAATCCA
>MIQA02011058.1:0-19019 GCA_001887855.2 Sclerospora graminicola | reverse complement strand
CTCCACCACACTAGAAAAAAATGACCAAGTCAAGTGTTACAAGGTCTTGCTGCTGAAAGACAGAGTGGTGACCACCACCAGACATGTAGGCCATATCAAAACACTAGATGAGTGCGCAAACAAGTTGGTTTTGCGTGCGTTGGCAGGTGGTGGAGAGTACGACGAAAGCACCGTGCAGGAAACTACGGAAACCTGAGGGAGTGACGAAAATGAGGAAGAAGGCGCCAAACAAGACGGCACAGACGTCAAAACAAATGAAGGACAAAAAACTGTGCGTAAGTCTTTCCGAAAAACGAAAAAGACGGAAAAGGCAGCGGCTCTGGAGGAGTCACGAACAAAAAGGGCAAAGAAAATCAAGACAAAAAAACGGAGATGTCGGCGGAAACGTCTGGAAGTAAAGGCCGGGAATCGAAGGAGGCAGTAAATGGCACTGCAGAACCGGACGAAGCGATCATGTATGCACTTGCGGTGATGGGTCCGGGTAGCGGCAAAAGCTGTAAAATGGCTGCGATACCGGAGCCAAAGAGCTACAACGAGGCTCAAAAAAGCACACAGGCAGAAAAATGGACGCTGGCGGAGCAGACAGAGATTCGTGCTTTAGAGGACTTGAAGACGTGGAAACTGACGAAAAGGGTGGACGGGAAGAAAACCCTCCCGACCAAGTGGGTCTACAAGACCAAGTTGCGTGCGGACGGAACGGCAGAGCGATATAAAGCCCGTCTTGTCGTCCGTGGTGACTATTTCTTCACGTTTTCAACTGTAATGGAGTTGAATAACGTAAAAATTATTTTGATTATGTCGCTGGTATGGAGGGTTCCCGCCAGACACGGGGATGTGCCAAGTGCATACCCTAAGGCGGGAACCGAAGAAGAATGTGAGATCCATTTACAAGTGCCTCAAGGAATGGTAATTTCGAGCGAGATATTACGAAAGTTTAACGTGAATTGCACGCGAGATCTGGTCCTAAAACTGGAGAGAAACCTTTATGGGTTGAAGCAAGCGGGGCGCTTATGGTATGAGCACCTGCGCAAAACTATGATAGGTATGGAGTTTCGAAAATGTCTAACGGATACGTGCGTGTTCGTGCGTGCGAACGGAATCGAAGTCACGCTTGTGGGTGTCTACGTTGATGACCTATTGGTCACTGCGACGAGTGAAAGTTTGATCGAGAATTTTTTTCGTGACATGCAAGTTCTCTAATTAAAGGATCTCGGGAAGGTGGAGAAATTGCTTGGAGTGAGGATCGAAGGAGATCCTGGAAGTGGTTATCGAATCGATCAAGAACTAACGATCGAAGAGATGTTGGCAAAGCACGGGTTAAAAAGTTCAAACCCTGTGCGGACGCCTATAACAAATGTGGATATTGACGAAAATCTAAACGAATTACTTCCCGAGAAAGCGAGTGGAAATGCCCCAAGTGTGAAAATTTTTCAATCGCTGGTGGGCAGCCTGTTGTGGATATCTCGTTGCACCCGGCCGGACATATCGTTCGCGGTTCACCGTGACACTCGTCGCACACATGCGCCAACCTTACATGATTACAATGTGGCGAAACGAGTGGGACGATATCTACATGGTACCAAGGAACTTAAATTGAAGTTGGTGCATGACGACTATGGAAGTGTGCCGTTACGAATTGTGGGCTATAGTGATGCAGACTTTGCTGCGGATAAGGACGATCGAAAGAATATGAGTGCCAACGTTACGTTTGTCAATGGAATCATTGCAGGATGGACGTGCAAAAAGCAAGGAACAGTGACGCTTTCGACTGCTGAGGCTGAATTTGTGGCAGCAGCAATGGGTGGAAAAGAGGTATTGGGTGTTCGAGAGTTGTTCGAGAAAATTGGAGTGGAAACTAGGACACCAATAGTCCTCAAGATCGACAACCAAGCGGCGATCAAGCAACTACAAAGTGAAGCCAGTGCAGCAAGCACCAAACACGTGGATGTGAAGTTGAAATTCTGAAGGGCCATGTGAAAAAAGGGAATGTGCATCCAAAACACATCGGGACGAAGGACATGGTTGCTGACTTACTTACGAAAAGTTTAGATGCACCCCGATTGGATGACTTGCGCAAACAGATTGGATTGGAGTGACTGGTACTGTGAATGGTGGAATTCACGCTGTAAAGAAAATGATGGATATTGTATTTTTGCATTTGGTTTTCGAAGTGCTATGCCTCCCGACAGACTTGGAAGGAGTGTTGAAGTTTACTGCATGAAGAGTTGCGTGGTTGTGAACCATCATACAGACTTTCAAGTGTACAAGACTGTCAAGGGGCATAGGTATACGAAAATTAGGCTAACTCTATTTAGTGTAGGTTTTTAACAATTACATAAATAAATCACTTTTCCATTTACAGCACTTAAGGCGCACTAACGCTGACTTCCTGCGGACCCAGACAGTCGGGTCCCGCAAGTAATTTACACGCGAAGAGATTGCAGACGGGGAGCCTTGCGTAACGACTAGCTCCCGCTACTAATTTCTACTCTATTGTGACTAAGTGATTTTTACGCTCTCGTCTACTTTACGAACCTCTGTGGAATTTACGTGCACTGGCCGGCTCGCTTACTTTCCGTGGTTGTGGAGTGTGGAATTATCTCAGTGGTATTTTACGACACAGAAATCAATGACCCCTTGCACTCGAGAGGTCTTTGGTTGCGCATGGGTCCGTGCTTTGTTCTTTCACTAAGTACAGTCACCCCTTATGTGGCGCACTCACGAACCAAGAAAATTCGAGTGGTCCAGGTATAGAAACGCCATCTATGGGGTGCGATACGGTACTTCTTGGTGTATTGGCGCTGGCCGCAGGGCCATACACGCGAGGGCGTAATGCCCCATCTTCGCAGTTTTTTCAGCGAAGAAATTTCTTCTTTTTCGGTTGCCTCGGGGTCGAGGCAACTGCAACCGATAGGTCCATTGGTTCTGGACCTCCTCCGTCCATGCTCTGGCGTGGGTTTAGGTGTCTCCGGACTAGGTGTGAACTTCGTCTGTTCGGGAAGTGGTTAACATGCTGATGTTGCATGTTAAATCGAAAGGCTGTTGAGCCCTTTGACTGAATCCAGCGTGCAATGACGCTGATCGCATGCTACATTCTTCTTGGATGCTTTGTTCGATATCATCCTTCAGAGCCTTTGGTGGATTACGATAAAGACTCTGCTTGATGGGACCGTCATTCAGTCCCTTTATAAAGCCAGTGACCTGCATGACAGGGGTCACCGGCTCATACATAATATTTGATAATAAATATTGAATCTTCTGAGCGTAAGCTTGTAAACTAAGCTTACCTTGCTGGAGTTCCATCAATTCTTGCCGGTAGTTAAGTCCCATTTCTGGGGCTTCGAAGTTGAGCTTTGGCTCAGCTTTAAAACCTGATACGTCAGAAACGATTCCATCAGTAGATCTGCAACTCATCGCCCATACCCTGGCACGACCGCCCAGGCATGTTGTTGAATAATAAGCTTGTTGACGCGTGTCAACAATCTTCTGTGCAGAGATGGCATCTTTCACCTCTGCAAACCATCTTTGAAGGGTTCACCCCCTTCACCAGTAAAAGGCGGCACCCGCGCTTTTATTACTTCAACGCTCGACTTTGGCGTTGTTGGTGGCGACCGCGACATTACCGTCGCGGAACGCACTTGGGGATCCAAGAAAACTTGTTTAAAACTTCCAACGATTCCTCTGGGGTTTTATCACGGAGGACGGTGATGTCGTCTCTAATGGGGTGCCATTACATAAGTGATATTTAAGTTGAAATATCACAGTTCAATTTCAGACTTGCTGTCTGAAATGCGAATATTGGATTATAAGTTATTATAATCCACCCTGAGAAACAGATTCTGATATAATTATCGAATCTAAGAAAAGATATAATAATAAGAGTATAATTAAATCAGTTTTACATTACATGTAACTATGATTAGTCTAGATCTAATTATACTAGTTAGCTCTAAACCACTCATAAATATATTCACTCTTAAACTTACCGCCTTGTAGCCACTTGTCATAGTTATATATTAATATATATAACTAGAACTACATAATCAATTAAATGACCCAGACCTAGTTTAATCTTACTTAAACTATCGAGAGCCAAATTACATTTGGTTCTAACCAATTACACGCTTCCTCACTTGCAATTCAACAGTGTGAGCCTGTAACAGCTAGCCTGTTACACCTGGCAGCACTTAGTGGTCCGTCTTAACGACCACTGTTCATTTTGCTCCGCTAGTTAACTAGCGTAGCGAAGGTTTTAGAGCCGCCCGACCGTCATGACGACGGTCAGCGATCGTGCGCGCGAGCGACAGCTCGCGCAAGACATAGTGAGGGAAACTTTCCCTCACTTTCCACAAAGAAGTGTGGATACTGAGTGGAGATGATGCGGACCATAGGGACCGACATCATCACCGTCCTCCGAGATAAAACCTCGGAGGAATCTTTAGAAACGGTAAACCGTTTCAAGAGGATGTACATAGATCCTCAGGTGCGTGCCGTAATGTCACGGTCGCCACCAACAACGCCCACAGCGAGCGTTAATGTAGTAAAGGCGCGGATTCCGCCCTTTACTGGCGAAGGGGGCGAACCCCTTCATAGATGGTTTGCAGAGGTGGAAAATGCCATCTCTGCGCAAAAGATTGTGAACCACGTTTACACGCTTATTTTGCCACCACATACCTGGGCGGTCGCGCCAGGGCATGGGCAATGAGCCGCAGATCCACTGATGAATCTGCGTTCCTGACGTATCGGATTTGAAAGCTGTGCTAAAGCTCAACTTCGAGCCCGATAATGGAGCTTAGTTGCCACGAAGAGTTCATGGAACTCAGCAGGGTAAGCGTAGTTTATTAGCTTTCCGCTCAGAAAAGCAATATTTGTTGTCAACTATTGTATACGAGCCGGTGCCCCCTGCCATGCAGGTCACTGGCTTCATGAAGGGACTGAATGACGGTCCCATCAAGCAGATTCTTTACCGAATTTCGCCAAAAACTCTAAGGGATACTATAGACCAAAGCATCCGAGAGGAATTCGGCATGCGTTCAGCGTTAACACATGCTGGGCTCAGTCGAAGGGCTCAAAAGCCTTTCGACTTGAACATGCCGCCAATGCAGCATGTTAATACTAATCACAACTTCCAATCGAGACGAAGTTCACACTACGTCCCGCGACAACAAAACCCGTGCCAGAGCGCGGGCGGAGGAGGTCCAGAACAGATGGACCTATCGGTCGCAGTTGCCTCGACCCCGAGATACCGAAAAACAAGAAGTTCCTTCGATGCAATAGATACGCAAAGATGGTCCATTTTGTCCATGAGTGTATGGCGCCGCGGCCGGCGCCACGCAGTCAGCGGACTGACCAGTCCGCTACTTCTGGCCTGCCCTGGGTGCTCCTCTGTGTCATGCCATCCCAATTGATGCCACCCTGGCGCTGAATAACACGTACTGCTGTCCATGTGTTTCGTTCACTCCAACAATCTTCCTCGGTGAGTGATAATTCCACTGGGTATGCATCCATTGGCGTGGTGTCCACACTAGTTTAAGCGGTCTTGGCGTCCCAAGAGCTCCTCCCACTTTTTCAGATTCTGTTCTTCTAATTGCTTACGTTCGAGTTCAATACTCAGATGACAATAATCGCTCAATCGGTGCGTGCAATTCAGCATTCTCCGTATTATTTAACTCCAGTTCGTGTTCACGGTGCTTAAAGAGCTTAGCCTTCACGAGTATTTTCATGCATTTAGCGTTGGATTCTTTTGCACTCCGTTTGCCAACTATCAAGCATCACTACTTGCAACGAGAATTTTCCATCGTACATTTCCACTTTCTTTGCTGTGTCATCTATTTCCGCTTGCAGTTGTTCAGTTTTTTTAGCGTCAAGTCGTTGAACGGATGCTCGACTTGGGAGACAAACTCATTATACTGAGTCTCAGAATGACCAGACTGCGACTTGATTGCTTCTTTGTAAACAGCATCTTTGGTTGCCATATTTTTTCTCAAGTTGATGCTTTACATGCGCAATTTCATGTAGGAAAAGTTCATCCGACTGTTTATCAGATCGCCTAATTATCTCTTATTTTTTCGTTTTGACGCCTTCTCTTGCTTGCGCTTGCGTGTCTGTATTTGCGTTCTTCCCAAGTTTTCAATCATCAATTGCTCCTGCGTAGCTTCCTCTTTGAGTTTCGCCAGATCGCGCAGATCTTCTTCTGCGGTTGGTCTCCTGGTCGGGTCTTCCTGCAACAATCGCTTTGTAAATGCCGTTCTCCTTGCTAAGTCATCCCATTGGACATCACTTGTCTCAATCAAGTATCCCACTGCCCAGATGTCAACAGCAGTTGTATGAATGCTGCCGCTCACAAAAATCTCAGGTGCATGTTCTTCCTTGCTGAGGTGGTCGCCGTTGGGGAAGTGTTGCGGGCTTATGGCTGCATCGGCGAAATCGATCAAGAACCATGCATCACAATCACGTCGCTTGATTACGTTCGACCAGCGGATGTCTCGATGGATCACCAATTCACGATGAAGTACAATCAAAGCCTCAAGGACGTTCCGAAGGGCAACAAACAACTCGAACAAGTTAGATGGTTTTACCATCGTACCACGAGGCTCAAATTTGGCCGTCTTCTTAATCCGCTTCAGCTTTATAAGACGATCAACATTGGGGACCTTGCTTTTTACTATAATGCGATAGATGTGCTCCAGCTGATCGAAGCCTTCTTCATTCGGAAAAACCTTCTCAATGTATGTTGGATTCAATCGCACAACGACACCATTGGAACGATAAATGTTCCTGTATTCATTTCGACCAGAATCTGGACACTCCTAAGTGATGGCGGGAAAGAGAAGACACAAGTTCAGGAGCGCAAGTACCATACGAAATCGATCAGCCAAAATCTCGAGGTTGAAAACTCCAAGCTGAAAAGTATTTGCACCTGCGGCATCATTGATACCGCGAATCAGCGCAAACAGACGGATCTTGAATCCTGACGCAGCATAACCAAACAAGTATGGCACCTTTCCATAGGTCCATATCAGTTTTTCCGCGAGTTCCGAACGCGGCACCTTAATATCCACCCCAGGCGCCTTCTCCTCGCCGCGAAAGACACAGACTTCATTCAGAATGAAGCAAAAGTCTGGTCGCTGCTTTGCGGTTGATGATCCTCTGCTTGAGTCTCGTCCGATATCTGCCTCGGAGAATACAAAATCCAAGACAGATCGAATCATTGTGTCCCAAAACCAGATGAAAGAATTCTCCGTCGTTCCATTTCGTAGCGTCTTCAGCATGCGAGGAGTCAACACTAACCAATTGAATGATTCACACGGAGTGGCGTCGTCCTCCTTCTTCTGAACTTGAACTCCCAGGGAAATGGGAAAGGAAGACCATGAGTCAAGCAACTTTCTTGGCACACGAATCTTCACAGGCAGTGATTGCTCGATGAAATTTGGTAGCGACGCAATCGATGGCAACAAGTCAAACTTGATTCTTTTAGTGTGGAACTCCGCTAGCCATTCGTCCGTGCTATCTCGAAGAGCTTCAAGCTCGACGTTGGCGCTCCGTTCGACCATCTGCGAAATGTATGAACCTTCCGGAACCACCACCAGCACGTGAATCACGTCCTCTCCGAGCGACACATCTGGCCCAAACAGGTCTGGCTTGTTCAACTTCCACGACCCGAACAGCTTCTTCATCTTCGATGTGTCAACTTGATTCTGCAGCATATTGTCCAGGTCATCGTCGTCTGTCAGCCACGCGCCGCCCTCCGTCTTCGCCAAAAAGAGCTGCAGGTCCTTGGCGTCGCACGTGATAGTTGCTGGGTTCTTCCCCTTAATTGCATCTTTCAACTGCCACACCGCCAATGCATCGTCGATCTCGACACCGAAAACGCTTTCCGCCTGGCCAAAAAAAGCACAGACCAAAAAAAATTCACCATCCCGGCAGATAGAGAAGAGAATTTTTGGCGTACTTAAGCGGACATTTGTGACATAGATTTGCAACCAATGATGAGACGCCATGTCGCGCGAAAAATGACAATGTTGAGCGTCCATATGAACGGTCCACCCTCGAACAGATTTCGGAGGGCTTCATGACAAAACATGTAAGAGAGTGGTAAAATTGCACTTCTCCGAAATCTGTTCGAGGGTGGACCGTTCTCAGTATAGATCCGTACTATACAATTTGAGGTTCGACACAGTGTATAATACAGTATTAATACAGTATTAATTACAAAATTACCGTAAAAGTCGGGTTAAGTGGGACACACGGATCAAATTAGACACGACAATCTGTATTGTTGGTAATTCACCGGTCATCTGGTTTTGTGATAGTGCACAACATGTCTATGATAGGACATGTTGTTTGCTTATTTACTGCCGTAGTAACCATTAGAACAAAAAAAGAGGGGTAGCCCATCCATCGACATAAAGAGGATGAAGGCATGCATTTAGTGAGGCAGTTCAGTTGTGATAAATTTGAGTTGAAAAGTTATCAGACAAATCCGCATATCTTAATATTAATGTTGTTTGAATGAAGTGATTTGTCCTTCTAAGTAGAATTAAAGGGTTTAAAGTAGGAGTGATATCAAACAGATGAAATGATAAACACATATATATGTTTTTATCATTTCATCTACCTCTTGTAATACTTGGGCTTAATACTCTATAAAACTATTTCTACGCTATTTTAGTGTAGAATGGGTTACACTTCAAACCTTACAGTCGATTCCTTCTATCTAGCACGAAAAGAAAAAAATACGTTAAATACGTATGTTTTTTTTTAATGCTGTATAATACGTCTGTATAATATAGGTATTTATTATACAGACGTTTGATACACACGGATCTATAGTTCTCAGCAGATTTTAGTTGCAAATCTATTGTCACACATGTCCGCTTAAGTACGCCAAAAATTCTCCTCCCATCTTCCTTATATCAGAATCTGCCGGCTCGAAGAAAGATGGTGACGTTGTACTGTGCGGTGGTCGGGGTGCAGGGATACGCGTTCCCCATTGACATTGCTGCGAGCCAGTCTGTGGGAGACTTGAAGGATGCGATTCAAAAGAAGAAGTCGAATGACTTCAAGGACATCGATGCTGACAAGCTGCAGCTCTTTTTGGCGAGGACGGAGGGCGGCGCGTGGCTGGCAGACGAAGCTAACCTGGATAATATGCTGCAGAATCAAGTTGATACATCGAAGATGAAGATGCTGCGCGGGTCGTGGAAGTTGAACAAGCCAGACCTGTTTGGGCCAGACGTATCGCTCGGAAAAGGCGTGATCCACGTGCTGGTGGTGGTTCCACCACGTGAGGAGATGTTAGCGACTGGATTACGTGATGATCTTGGTGAACTAGTTGAAGCACGGTTCATTAAGGTCTTGAAGGAACGAGATGAGAAGGTGTCAGCATATTCGTTTTCCGAACTAAACACTGCAACGGAAGAGCGAATTCTCAAGAAGATGCGGCTTGACGTCGATTACATCGACTTTCAGGAACCTGTGGATACAAGTGTTGCCCCTTACTGTTGGCTGGATATCGCGGAAGGTGAAGCAGCTCAGCGGACCAGGTACATGGAGTACCTGAAGACGCATTTCAAGACAACATCGAAAGGACAGGAACTGATTTTTCTGGATGTTACCGGTGACAAGACCGCGTTGACAATACACGACCGTCGCTTGCCATTCCAAATGAACGGAACAGCAGACGTTCTACTGGTTGATAGAAGATCTACGACGCACCTTGAACCCCTGGCTGGTGTTCGCATTGTGATCGAACTGAAGGAAAGAGTGGAGAGTCAACATCAACCGCAAGCATTTGGGCAACTTGTTGCTGCCAGTTTGAAAGCGCCCCTGAATTGTACTCCAATTGGTCTATTGACGGATTTGAACGATCACTGGCACTTCTCTTGGTTCAGTGCGAAAGGTGTTGTGGCTCACCTCCCCATCAAACACCCAAAGAACGCGCTGACGTTTATGGCAGCAGCTGTTGCAGATACTGCAAGCTCGAAGCCATTTCATGTCCCCTTCATCGATCAACCGTTGACCAAATATAAGATTGGTGATTTCTTGCCGATGCCCGATGATGGTGCGACGGAGAAGATGGAGCGATACGAGTTGATGGCCGATGTGGTGGAACCAGAGTTTCTTATGGCGAGGCGTATGGAGTATGCGCAACACTTGGTGCAGTCGATGCCCATGTATGCGCACTTGTATACGTAGATCTTCGTCGTAACTAGAACCTCAACAAAAAATAACTATTTCCTCTCCTCACAATCAACGATAGCCTCCGTTATATCTTGATCAATCACAACCATAACAATATCAATACTTATTGTTGTCGCCAGGTTTGTACCGTGCCGGACGCGACGTCGCTGTTGGAGGATTGGAGTCATCTTCTTCTGAAATCTCGGCGAGATTCGTGCACTTAGCACGAACTTCATGGATAGCGTAAACCTCCCTCACTTCCTCCTCCGCCGGACAGTCATCAATACGCTTGGTGAAATCTAAAACTTCACGATAGACCTGCTCAGTCATATTCCATTCACGAAGAAGTTGACCTCCATCGGTGTCAGCTTCATTTTCACGTATGGGGCCCGTTCATGTAGATGACGATGACTGAACTTCTTGCTTGCTGGGTCGATGTCATTTAAACACGTACGTTCCTTGTCTGACAGCCAGAACTGACACGTTCGTTTCAGCTTCGTGATTGTCGTTGATCGTCGGGCGCTCTTCTTAGACGTAGCTTTCTCTACTTTGCCTGACTTCGCGTTCTTCGATGGCTTCGTTGGGCCCATCCTGGTCAAAGTGTGCGGGGATAGGCTCATCAGGTCTGAGGCCGAAGCACAGCTTTGCTTACTCAACAACCTTTCGAATTCGCTTACGCCGTTTTTCGGCCGTTTTGCCGTTCATCAGGTGACTTAATGGTGTTCAATCGTTATGATTGACGGCCCAAACTGTGTCCCATCCCCTTTTACTTTTATCCAATCAGCGTAGCTCATCATATTGACACCCTGATGGTTTGAGGAAAATTTGCTTAGAAATATCTGGCCTTAACCTAAAATGCATGTCATAGGCGACTGGCGGGGCCTACTATTAAGAGCTAAACCTTTACACATCAGCTTTAACGCAAATCGTTAAAGCTTACCTAACTTATTTTTAGGAATGAAATTAGGTTCGACTCTTCCTGATCCAGACCATTGCGCGTCTCGAGAAACGCGGAGGTTACCTAAGCTAGCCTATGGTCAGATAGTGCTTCTACTGTCGATAAACTTGGTACACACTTCGAACCCCACGTCACGCATACAAAAGGTTAGTGTTTTACACATAAGATTGGTATTTTGCACATAATTTTGGGTAGCCCACTACGAGTGCTTGTCATAGGCGACCACAGCAATTTTGACAGGGTTTGGTAGTACCGTGGAAACATAGGTGCCGCCTTTGACATGCATTTTTACGGTAAAACAGTTATCAATTTGCCGTCAAGCCCTCACCCAACAAGGATGGGGAGGGCCCGAAAGGAACATCAGAGCGTCAGCATCCTACGGAGGAACGGCCTGGGCACGGGGCCAGGCCCCCCATCACGGGCTGGTAGGCCGCAAGTCCAGGAACCAAGGGATGCACAGTTACTTCACTCACCGAGACGTGAGGAAGTAACTGCGCCTACAACTCTGGAAGAGGAGGCGGATAAAATGGAGCAGCCACCAGGAGCGACCGCAGCTTCAGAATCGGTTTTTATTCGAAGCCATTCTGTAAGAGCCGGTCCTTTAATACCTGGTTCTGAGATGGTGAGTTCAACAGGTGAACTGTTGGATAAACCAGAAATCAGATCAGGTTAGGAACGTCACTAATGTTGACAAAGGATAATATCGGAGTGCCGACGGGGTGTGAGGAAGTGCCTTCGGGGCCATCACACCCAGCTTTAGCGATGCACTCACAAGGAAGGACGCGTAGAGGTGTGGATGAGCTTGCGGAGCCACCACACCTAAGCCCAATTAACGCCGCGACTATCGGAGATACGACAGGGTGTGAAGAAGTGCCTACGGGGCCATCACACCCTTGTTCAAAGATGCACTCACAAGGAAGGATGAGTGGAGGAGTGGAAGAGCCTACGAGGCCACCACATTCAAGACCGACCGTGCACTCACAGGTTGCAATCAACGGGGGAATGTTAGGGGGTGAACAAAGGCCTGCGCGGCCATCACACCCCGGATCACAGATGCAATATCACATTGTAGACGAAGAAATGCAAAGAGTAATGCTCTGGGGACGACGCCACGGGGGTGAGGGTGAGCTTGTAGCGCCACCCAACCTAGGCTTGCCTAGGAATCATACCGTTTCTACCCAGAGTGGAAAGCTCAAGAGTTTGGCAGTGCCTGAGGGGATACCAGACATCGGCGTAAATCGGCAATTCGAAATTGCAAACAAAAGAGGAACACATCGTGTCCATGGACAAGGACAGGAGGAAGAACGACACTTTCGCCTGCGCTTAAAGGACATCGAGTCAAAGGATGCGAGGAGCATGAGGAAGTCCGAACAAGGGCTACGGAGAACAGGGCCAAGAAGATACAGTCGACGACAAGGAATGCACTTAGTGTTTGTTTGGATCAGGGCTAAGGAGCAGGATCGGACGACGTCACCACCAGCGATACTTCAAATGAAGTCAAGGAGGACAGGAATCGAACATTCAAGTTCGAGATTACGAGGAATCCGTTTGCAGAAATGTCTCGATAGCATCCAGGGTGAGATGCAAGATCGACCTATTGATCGTCGAAAATTTTTACTCTCGTTACAACGGGATGAGTATCGATCAGAGGAAGGTTTACATCGAGTACTACGGAATTTTATTGTAGCTAATAGTTAACTTTACTAAATAGACTACGTTTTACAACAGCATTTTTACGGTAAAGCAGTTCAGAATTTGTCGTATAGGAAAACTGTAATTTCCCGCCCAACGTGAAAATCGTCACGGCAAAAAATCTCCAGAGGTGTTTTTCAACATGCGGAAATGACATCGGATATTATTCGGTGAAATTTTAACTCGAAACCCCCCTAATATATACATTGTACTTGCGACAGTTCCAAATTCGCAACATCAACCACAGTTGTGTTGGGTATAAAAGGAGCTACAAGAACGATTACTAAATCTAAAGTCAAAGGACCCCTCTTCATGGAGGATGACCTTGGGCCCAGGCCGGTGTCTTCCTAACCAGGAAGGTTTTTAATAGGAGGGGGAAACACCCCTGACAACCTTAAAGAATCTCCAGGTTCAGAGGCGGACGACTATGTCTCAGCAACCCAGGAGTCTGAGGGAACAGATCAACCCGAAGAGAACCACTACATAATACCGATAAACCGGTTCTGACCTCCCCCCTTACTAATGAGCGGCCCATACAGAATCCGAGTATTACCGGTTCAAATACCGAAGGAGAGACGGTAAAACAAACCCATGTCTCAACGAGAGACACGTATCTCCCACGAACGGAAGGCCCACCGGATGAATCCTCATTGCATGAACAATCCATTACCCAAACCGACAAAGAAAACGAAGGGGATAGTAACCACCAAACCAACCGTCAGCTCCCACCTCCGCAGTGGTGGGGATGGAGAAAAGGCTGGAGATGTTAACCGCCCAAGTGGATAGCTTGGAACACATCCAAACTGATCTGGTCCAACAACTTGCTTCCGCCAACCGCCGGGCCGATGAAAATATCGCCCGGAAATCTTCTTCGGGACCGAGTGACCTTCTGCAGCAGGTGAGCGATCTCGAGGGCCAAATCGCCAGCCTGAAGGAAGAGAGAGATCGTCTCCGCATGCTGGTAGACGTCGTCGAACCCCTCCGGACTACCAACCAGGAGTTGGTTCACCGCTCAAAACTTCAACGTAAGTGTTTTTCCTCTTCTCATGTGGTAACCCGGTCGCTTATGATTTCATGCCCTTTTCACTCCGCAGTCCCATAGTTGGAACAGCTGAAACAACAGTCTGCCGAGATTTCCGACGTACCCCAAGAGTTATCGCATCTTCGTGTCCGATACCGCCAGGTGCCCCACGAATTAGACACCATGCGGGATGACCGAGACCACCTGCGAGAGTCCCACGATCAAGCTCTCCACCACATTTCTTCTCTAGAGCAGCAGTTGCAAGAAGCCTCCTTCCGGCAACGAGAGCTGCGATCTGAGCTTTACCAGGCCAGCGAAGTCATCGTGACGCCCATGTAAGCTGACTCGGATCGACCGTTTTTGCGCCGCCCTGCTGGATAAAGAGGATCGTTTTCGGTCCCTGTTGTGCGAACCACAAGACCGGCTTGTAGCGACTCAGACCCAGATCGCTCCTCTCCTACAAGCTCCTTTGAGTGCACGAGAGGCCGTCTTGGCCCTCTTGGGGATGGTGGATGAGTGGAAAACATTCCCACCAAAATCATCCCGGTCATCTGCCTCAGCGGAATCGGGACTTGGGGACCTTCCCGCCGGCCCTAATCCGCCCCTGGCCGGTTCGGATCTCTCGTCCGCCTCGGTGGGATCGGGGAACGGGAAACGTCCTGCCACTTCTAACCCATCCCTGGCCGGTTCCGATCCGCCTTCAGCCTCTCCCAAACGGAGAAAAAAAAGGGGTGAATCCTCCCCTTCGCACCGATGTTATCCGGGCGATTCGGCTAGCGAACAAGAGCTTGAGTCGGACAGCGACGATAGCTTGTTCGCAATGGGGTCCGCCGCTGTATCTCCACCCGTTTCACCGGGGAGAACTGGTCTCACGCCTGGCTCGTCGTCTAGCACCGAAGATGACTCGGCATCCGGCTCGGCCGCCGTGTCGCCATCCGACTCGGCCGCTGTTTCGCCATCCGGCTCGGCCGCCGCTTCACCATCCGGCTCGGCAGCTGCTTCGCCATCCGGTATCAAGATTGGCTCTCCGTCTGATTCATCCTCTGGTTCAGATCTGCCCTCCCCTAGGTATATATATGATGATTACGAAGAAGACGAGGATTACGACGAACAGCAGATGTTCGCTGCGTTGTCTCGCTCTCGCGCGGACACTCGTCGTCGCCTCTCAAATTCTGAGCCAAACGGTGGATCACCCGGAACCTAATCAGGTTATCGATTTGCAGACTCCGCCGCCGGCTGGTTTTGGATCCGGAGAGTACGAGCCGACTGATTCCTCTTTGCCTCCCGACACTGTCGTTACCCAGGCCTCTCGGGTCGCCCGTCCTCTAAATTCCAATAGAGAAACAGAGGAGAAGGTGGAGGAGAATGAAGATTACATCCCTGATCAGTGGTTAACTCTCGATCTGAACGATCTAAGGGAACCTCCCTCCAAAACTCCGGCCAAACCCCGGCGACCAGCTCCGGCTGGGCCTCGTCTCAAACGTCGATCCGGCCGGCCGGCGGCCAACCCCAAGATCCGGCGGAGCACTCTGGCCCCTGTGTCCCCTTTTCCCAAACTTCCGCTTTTGTGGATGCCGGACGGACGCTTCCCCAGTGAGGCGGATCAGTCCGCCATCCTGCCTTGACCGGTCGAGCAGCTGGCCACTGAGATGCCAGATATGGGACTTCCGTCCGGCCCATGGTTTACGGAATTCAAAACGAGGTTCCAGGACTTTGCTGTGACCCATGCCCGGTCCATCTGGGAATCCACCCATTTTCTATACATCTCTGCAGAAGACAAGCGAAAAGACATATCTCTCCGAACATATTCCACCGCTCGGAAGAATCGACGGGAACGAGCTTCCGAAGCCTAGGTCCGGTTTTGTGCATTTGTTATGGAAGGCATCCGGGATGGTGTTTGTTACCTGGACCTGTTTCTCTCCCCTTTTATACTCCATCTGTCAAACCAAAGGTGTGGAGATACAGCGGAGGGTGGAACGTGGTATCCCGGCCTAGGTGCGCGGGATCAGACTGCCCCTCTTTCCGAATCGCTGGAGGCCATCGACCGGCAAGACCCTTGGCGCAATCAATACCGTAAACGTCCCTTCGACCATCCTGGACTTCAAGTAGCTCGGCTCCGCAACAAGTACAATCGTCCGTAGCGATGGGTAGCCTGACTCTTTTGGTTCTTTCTTTTCCTTCGTTTTCCTTTTAATATATCCATCCGTGCTTCTTTCATCTCCACTCCAATCTTTTACTTCGACTATTACCCCTGATTAGTCACGCCCAATCGGCTTGTGGGTCTGCCTAAAAAACGAGGGATCTCTTGTTGCCGCAGGGCATCTCTTGGTCCGGTCGGGTCTGAGTGCCTTGTTCCCAGTCCTGGTCGCCATACTCTTCTTCTTCGGGACTGTTGGATCCGGGTGGATGGTCCTCGTACCTAGCGGTCGGTTTGATTATCTCCGACAGCTTGTTCATTTCTGCTAATCCGTTCAACAATCCTGGATCCGAGACGGTGAGGCCGACCTGATCTCGCATGGCCAAGGTGGCCAGATGGTCTGCGCTGTTGTTCCACTCTCGTTTGACATGTAACAGTTCATGTTCCGGCCATTTCCGCAGGGCGGACATAACCCGATCGTTCAACAGTCTCAGCCGGGGCGCCTTGCAATCTATCTCTCCTGTGATTTGCCGGATCACCAGATTGGAATCACCACATATGATGATCCGCCCCTGCGTCCGGCCAGCCAGCAGATCTAGGCAAAGTAAAAGCCCTCTGTACTCTGCTTCGTTCACAGTTATGCCAGGCGTGAAATCCGAGGCGGCCGTGACCACTTTCCACTCGGGCAACTTCCACACAATAGCGCTATAGGCCCCGACTCCCTTCTTTACACTCGCCGACCCGTCAAAACTCAAAACCATTAGCTCCTCCGTGGGTCCCACTGTTGGCGGCGGTAATATGATGGATTGTCGAGGCTGCTTCCGAGGCGCTATAGCTATCAGTGCTTCCTCCACTTCTGCCCTTGGGGTAATGCTGGCCGCTAACGTGCCCTGTATCTCCTCTTCTCCCTTAGTACACTTGATTACTTCGAGGGACCACTGAGACAGCAGAGCCGCCCATCTACCCAACCGTCCGTCAATTCCATTTGCCGTCAGAAGCCATGACAGGGTCGACCGTCTAGAAAGTACCTTGATGGGCCGAGACACCAGCATAGTATAGCACACATCCAGGATCCGTAATAAGGCCAAAACTTCTTTATCCACTAGCCCAAAGTTAACTTCATTAGCCTTCAGAGTCCGGCTGGTAAATGTCATAGGACAGTACACTCCGTCATAATCCTGAACAAGAGCAGCTGAGATGGCCCACTTGTTAGCATAGATGATGACCACAGGAACCTAATTAACATCAAAATGCTTCAGGACTAGTGTGTACGCCATCTTTGCTTTCAACATGCCAAATGCTACCATCGCCCGGGTCATGTGATCATCCGGACCGGCCGCACAGGAATTCGGTGGCCGGCTGCCTATCTGGGCAGACAAGGGTGCCATCTCATTGGCCGAAATAGTTGACAATGGCGGCATCTCATTGGTGGAAATATCGACCCGGGCGGCATCCCATTGGCTGATATTGCTGGTTCGACTCGCGCTACCACTTGCCTATCCTGCTCTCTCAGCTTGTGGTAATCCACCTCCCGTAATTCATACAAAACTGCAGCATAGACCGCGAAATCCTCAATGAACCGACAGTAGTAATTCAGGCTGCCTAAAAAGGATTGCATAGCCTTTAGAGACCGCGGGGAAGGTAGATTACTCAAGGACTCCAAATCCTTCGGATTAGCTTCCAATCCGGCGATCAAAACCTGATGACCCAAGTAGGTCACCTTAGTCTTTTCCCAGAAACCCTTAACTACACTAATCGAAAGATTCCCCTTTTCACACGTAGTCATCAACTTTTCCACTTTGTCATACAGTAAATTCCAAGTCGTAGCCGTCACGAGAATGTCATCAATGTAAGACCGCCGCCCCAAAACTGAAGGTTTTGGGTCGGGGTCCGGGTCACCTTCGGTGAACACGTTTCCGACCAGAGCCGGATCTTGATCCGCCTTGATCTTGAAGTGTCCATACAGCGCGTTATCTATCAGCCGTTGATAAATCTGCGGGGCATTCTTTAGGCCGAACGGCGGTTCCACTCGAACAATCCGAAGGGCGTTACGAACGCAGAGATCTTCCGTGCACGATCGGTCATAGAGACCACCCAGAATCCACTGGTCATGTCCAATGAGCAATACCACAAAACTTTATCCAGGTCTTCCAGCAAATCATTTATCAATGGCATCGGATAGACCATCAGCTTAGTCAGCCGGTTCACCAGCCGGTAATCAATGCACAACCTTATATCCACCCCATTCTTCATAATAATGATTACAATGGGCGAGGCCCATTGCGAGGTGGACGGCTGAATTATCTTGGTGGCCAGCAAACCCTTGATAAGCTCTGACAGCTTTTCCCGATACTGGGGGGCGACTCTTCGGCATCTTTGTGCGACCGGCTTGGTGCCTCCCACATCAATGTCGCATACCGCCCCATGGGCGGCTGGAGGAAGTGCGTTTCCTGGTCCGATCAGCAGATGTCGTCTTTTCCATATAATATCCTTCAATCTGCCGATCTCTTCCGGGGTGTTCACATCCGGGTCTCCCACTTATAGATCGTCGATAGTGACCGCTGGGGGGGCAGGGGGTCACCTCAGGTAGCACCGCCATCTGATCTTCCATGCCTTCAACATATAGCTCGCCCCCTTCATGAATGCAGACTTGGTCGGCTTCGGCTGTTTCGGGCTCTTGATCGGCCGGCTGGGCCGATCCGCCTTCGGCTATTTCCGAATTTTGATCACCCGGCTGGGCTGATCCGCCTTCAGCTATTTCCGAATTTCGATCGGCCGGCTGGGTCGATCCGCCTTCGCCTCGGTCGTCAAACCATCCGCCATCGGGGTTGACCGCATATGTAACTCTGTTTTGTCCTTTCTCCTGATTCTGGCGTTCGTCCGTCTTCCTCTGGGTGGGCAAAACCAGTTCCGCGATCGGGGCATAGTCTCGGCCAATACGTTCAGCCGGATCCGGCGACGGCCGGCTCCGCGTCAATATTTTAGAAGGGGTCCGGTACTCGGGTTTATCCACCATCGGAGTCTGGTCC
>MIQA02011057.1:0-11637 GCA_001887855.2 Sclerospora graminicola | reverse complement strand
CGTTCTTCGTTGATCTTCAACCTGATTCGTACCCTTTTCTGACTGATCTTCGACTGATCATGGTCAAACTCTATGCCGATCTTCACCATCCCGATCGTGATCAGCACCACGATCGGCCGTGATCGGCCGATCCAAGCCGGCTTGAGTGAGAGCTTCATCTGCCTTTACATCTGGGCGCAGATTTGGGGCTGATCGGCCCTGATCACGATCGGCATTGTGATCAGCTGAGTGATCAGGTGGTGATCAGGCCGATCAGCCTTTGATCACCTCGGGAACGCTCTGGTCATCATCATCATGACTCAATTCATCTGCTAAGCCATACTTCCGACCTCTATACTCCGTCAGGGCAACCATATAACACCGATCTCGACTGATCAGGCCTGATCAGGCCTTGCCACGTCATCTTCGGACAAACCATAAGTTATCATCACTCACGAACACCGATCTCGGCTGATCAGGCCTGATCAGGCCTTGCCACGTCATCTTCGGACAAACCATAAGTTATCATCACTCACGAACACCGATCTCGACTGATCAGGCCTGATCAGGCCTTGCCACGTCATCTTCGGACAAACCATAAGTTATCATCACTCACGAACACCGATCTCGACTGATCAGGCCTGATGAGGCCTTGCCACGTCATCTTCGGACAAACCATAGGTTATCGTCACTCACACAACCTGTCACTCCACATGCCCGACTTCATTCCACATTTAATCTTCATTGCTCGGGCATAATAAGCCGATCAGGCCGTAACTTCGTGTCATGATCATCTTCAACCACTATACCATTCATAGATCGGCTGGACGGCTGTCCTTGACACGTCATGTCAGCAGTTGCTCACCTCATATTACATCCACGGGAACTCCACTTAGTAATTGAGATAACGATCTCGATCGTGATCTCCCTCGTTCCATCGGTGTCTGGGACTGGGCGTAATGACAGTACTTGGCTGATTTTTTTACATCGCTTTACCACAGCCGCCCCTGAGTCTGGTCGTTACCGCACAACGGTAGCGGCCTGATCTCACCTAGCACGGTTCTCCATTTCAGAAATGTTCAAACACGTTTGTCACCACTCTGGTAAAGTCTGCTGATCATTCATTATCGCATACTTCCATATCGCTAATCTTTAAGACCCATACAGATCGCGTCTTCATACATCGTTTGCCGTAAAACCATTTCCACAGTCGAGTTACTCGCTTGGTTCATGAGCTGGCCTCTGACCATGGATGGCAACATGTAAACCTGCATGAAGAGGTCGGGTGTCTTTAATGCTCGCCAAAGCCATATTGTTTCAGGAGGGCCGGCCCATCCACTCAGGACAATACACGTGATAAATATCTCAAGTTCCATCGAACATGACGATATGGTCACCGATCGAGCCAATTTCAGAGCGGGGTCTGATCATCATCTCCAAACGAAATCCGTCGATCGATGCAGCGATCAATTGAAGGCGTAAGTCTAGGAAGAGACCTCCAAGTATGTGTGCAACTCAGGAAGCAGATCGACGAGTTTTAATCCCAGCGTATACAGCTCCAGATCAGATGTTCTATCTGTAAGAATGATCTAGAAACCTTGGAAATGTTCTTCACAAATGCGCCGGATACGTGAATTTTAAACCAGGTCGATCAGTGGGAGACCAGATCGGACCATCCACTCGGCACCGGATCAGGGTTTGGTTTATGATTCATCGCACATCCGCTTGCGACATTCTCAGTTGGATCGCCCCAGACCTGAAGTCCTACATCGTTAGTTTCAATCGACACTCCCAAGGAAGATTAGAGGACTCTGAATATTGCCTGCGTCATGATTAAAGACCGAAAATGCCTTGATACAATATCCGCTCCCACTTCCGGAACTGTCCAAAAATTATCTCTTTTCAAACTTGGTACAATTAAAGAATATAAGTTTCCTAAAATTGTGTATTGATTTACCACTACTGTGGTACTCACTTATTATTAATTTGCCAAATCAAACAGTAGCTATGACTCAAGGTGATAAGTGAGATGTTGATGAAAGCGGGGAAGCTCGTAGATCAATGTCAACCAGTGTTAGCGATACAGTTCTATGAAAAGTATGTACCGCTGCTCAATTCAATAGGATGAAATTGGACGATCAAGTGCGGGCCTTGTGAACGTTTTAGCTAGCGGGTCCACGGTGCATTATGCACCAAGGAATCGGATCCAACAAGCAGATTTACCATAGTCATCTAGCGCAAGGCAAAAGTCTTGCCGGTAGTAACAGAGAAGTGATACACATTTGCTATATTACACGCTGTTCCTTCTAAAAATGGATAGCCTATATTAACTGATCATTTCTGAAAATCCGGAAGTGAGAGCGGATACTGTATCAATATCTAATTGCAAGTGTAATCCACAAATCATGATTCGACACTCAACAAGTCGCCAGTTAAAAGTCCACACAGAAATCATAAATCGTAATAGATCCAGCGGAACTTCTTGACGGCAATCTGAAGCAAGGCGTCGAAGATGTCATTGGAACCACTAAGGTTGCGGTCGCTGATGCTCATACTGCCAGATAGAGCCAATATTGCTAACAGTGAAGCGCGTGATGCTTGGTAGGCTTCGGAGCCATATCTTCGCGGAGAGCAGGCTCTTCCAACTGAATCACCGCGTACTTGACCACCTCAAGGTCTGAAACTTCACTACGTAGATAACACCTGATTCTTGTCTTGTCATACCAGCTCAGAACGATCACAGATCCCGTTACCGTAACCTTTACCAACTTGGTAAACGGTATTGAAAATTATCGGAGGATGCACACAACCGTGGACCAAGATATCTAAACCCTGAGCATCAATGGTGTAGACAATCCATTCGTCAATTTTATCACTGCAGTGCATCAGCATGATCTCATCAGCCTGAGTTTACGGCGCCAAGCACGGATCTTAGGAGGCTGCGGGGCGAACCAATGGCCGTAGTTAGAAGCACATGTAAGCCCGTAATTCTCAGAAGACGACGCTCTATTATTGATGGGCACTCAAAGTCAGCACTTGTCACCGCAGCAAGACGAGAACGCAAGTCATTTTTGACCAGATTCATTTGTCATTGTAGTACGACCAATTCCTTTTCACGGCATCGACCACAGGCTTCACGGCATCTTCCTCGATCTACGCAATTTTCTTAACAACTTCAAGTTCAGCGAGCTATTTGACAAAGCCCAGACGACTCAATAGAACTTCAGTCTTCACGGCATTTAATAAACTTTCACCCTCTGTTGCAGTGGAAACTAGTTTATATAACACTTTCGCGATTTTAACTACTTTCGCACAATACCACCATCAATCAAACTGACGCTAGTTCTTTTGTCGACAGGGGAAAACGGATGGATTGTCACGTTGGTAAAGAAACTTCTACTTTGACCTCAGGAAAATCGAAACTGAGCTTATCGTAAGCACCAGACATCTCACGGGAGAGCGCGAGTCGGTTGTTATTGTCGTTATCATCATACTTTTTTGTTTCTCGACAATTGACGGCAATGCGATTTTGAGCAACCTATCTATGAGCGGTCTCGACTCGCGATATGTCTAATTTCCATTACTCATCAGGAATTTCCGGTATATCCAATTTTATTGAATACAAAATGCCGAAAGGCTAGAGCCCTAATGGCTTGGCTCGGCATCAAGGGCAAATGTCCCCGTTTACTGCGTTCAACAATCGTGTATACGGACACCAGCAATCATTTCTCCGCGAAAATTTCCCCTGACAATATTCAGCCCACTCGGGAAATACGCGACGATGATAGTGACAAAGGGGTGGATAGTCTTTATTTGAACATTTTGGTCTCCAGAGCGCGGAAGAGTACGAGCGATGCGTTGCGATCGTCGAAGAAACCGAGAAACTGTGCTTGGCAGTCGGTACTGGCCCTAGCTGTGGCTGTTGGTGTTGCAGCTGATCTAGAATTGACGGCTGTCCTGTATACGTCGGCGCGTTCTTATCGTTAACCTTCGGCTACTGATAATCCAGCTGCTGATAGATTTGTTTTATTTCTTTTTCCTTTGGCTCAGCACGTATTGCATTCCATGCTGCGACAGCAGCATCGCTTAGTTGGAATCAGGAATCGATGGTTGAATCTCTTCTTGACGAACAATCGACAAGTCTAAATGCTGATACAAACAGTGGCAGTCTGTCACAGGACACACCTTATGATTTTAAACCAGTCGACGAGGTGGTGGGCATGGCATCCGTGTTTGCACGACTGACACCACGTGAACCACTCAACAAACGGCATACTCAAGCGTTGACCAAGATTTTTTTGTACTATTTCTTGCTGCTTTCGGCTCTTTCGTCATCCCACCCATGTCAGTGACTCCATTCGTCACCAAAGTGTTCACTGCTTCCAATGTTTGTCTCGATCGATGATGCGCTAGTTCCAAATAAGGGTTCAAAGATCCAAAACGGGAGCAAGCATAGTGCACACAGGGGTAATGTTTTGGGCTTGGCACGAGTCAACCAGGACGAGTGCGAGCCACCAAGGCGAAGCAAACTAGCTAATGACAGCGACGCGTTGTAGTAATTGCCGCGCATCAACAATTATGGAGGGACGGAAAGGGTGGACGATCGAGAGAGATCGGTTTGGCCACCTTTGTGGACCAGCGAGAAGGCACGGAAGCCAAGCAGGATGTCGTCTAGCTAGGAGCGCCCCACATCGAAGCGAGCGCGCTCGTGGAAAGGCTGCAAAACGGAAGGCGCCCCCACAGTAAGGCAAGCGCCTTAATGTTGCCTGTCGTGTTCGAGTTGGCTTGTAAAAGTCAGATACCGTCAGTATCTAGTCCAGTCACGATCAGACCTTACATGCAACCAAATTGCAGACTTTTCCTCTTCACGTTAGGCGACAACCGCAAGCAAATCGTCAGACTGTAGAAAACAACAAGCAAAAGCTAGTCAATCGCCGTGCTATTTTGCTAGCCACCACCTTTTCAGCAGCATTAAAATTCATATGCACTTCCGCTCCAGAGAAAACGCATTTTACCTTGTCGCCCCCACACCACATTTATCATTGACAACAGAAACAACACAATTGCAGTTTACATCAATGTTAAATATTCGAGACTGAAGAAAAAGTCCACTCCGATGAGCTGGTAGAGACACTCTTCCTCGAATACGCATAACACCACGACCATTCTTGTTTTTTGTGACAACTGTTCGATGTATAGCTCGTTGTCGTCTGCTCAAGAGTAGTCGAGAAACGTGGCACGATATCTTGCGTTCGCAGCTTCACTCACCCCTTATATTTTTCGAGAGATTGATTTACGAGGTGGGAAAAAGGCCCAAGAGTTCATTGATAGCGGGCTTATTTAAGCCCTTACCAAATTCGTGCTTTTTTTCTCGTCATCATTGTATACTACACTTCCTTCCTCTCAAAAATGACCAACTCATTGTGATCCAAATTTCGCACGTCCGTCGTACCGATCCACTCTACAGTATCCAGGCCACGACAACCAACTGTGAACTTATCCACTTGAGACAATTCCTGATCACTCATAGACTGCAGGCATTCATATGACGGGGAGGTGAAATTGGTCAACTTAGGGCAGGACGATGATGCAGAAGATTCGCCACCATCAGCAGTCTTATCAGTGTTTTCAAACAAATCGTCTTCATTACGACCGGCAGAAGCCAAGTATTCATCATAACTTATGAAGCGCTTTGGTGGTACAATTTCATCATTCGGCGGTGCTTCAGACACCTTGGAATGCATGACACTGGAATCCCCACGCTTCTTATCGTCTGTAGATGTTTCGATAATAACAACGTCACATCCCTCAGCTGTAGATTTTCAATGCATCTATCGTCACGTAGGGTTTTCCTTTCAAAATCAACTCGACATCTTCAATCGAGGATGACTGCGACACACTGCTTTCTTCAAGCAACGTCTTCACTTCACTCCTTGTTTGCTTTATCGTCGTCGTCTCCTGCTTTCAACAGTCAATTTCGCGTTTATCAAGTTCATATACACTCACACGATCATCATATGTGATCGGTACAACAGAGACATGCGGGATTTTCGAAGCAGGCATTTGTCTCCCTTTGTCGATCACTAGCTTCTTGGTCACAGAGTTCCAAAACAACGAAGAAGTAAACTTAAATTCATCCTCCTTGGCACTACGATTTCCTTCTGAGAGAGCACTTAAGCGAGTTGAAGCCGTGAACGTTGCGAATCGACTTCTGGCTCCCTTAAACGAACCACGGATAAATGAAACCAGGATCGCATGTCGGTTGCTTATGGTTTGGGGCCGAGTTACTAAAGGCTGGTTCATAGGATCTCTGGACAGACTAACGTCATCGGCAAAGGTGTTCAACCGGAAGACACTTTCGCACCTATCTTGAGTGCTTGGAGATTTAGAGCAGACTTCACATTTTACTCAACTAATCCGGCACCAAACGAATCAGATCCGTAAGTGTTCACATTTGGAGCTGCCACCAAGTTCTGAGGCTGCGAAGCAGCTAACTGAACTTGCTGCTGTTGTGGCCAACCAAACTGCTTGTCGTGCAAAACGCTCATGTTAAAGCAGACGGAGTAGCAGTGGTTCCGAAAGATTCGAAAATACTGTTAAGACGCTCAAGCACGGCATCCGCGGCAATATTTACCATATGGATAAAAATCAAATCGCCCTTTTTCATTGACTCCACCAGGGGACCGTCTACGCACACAAAGATTGACTGAAATCGTCGTTTCAATCTATCCATCTGCCCACCAAGTTCTCTCTGGTGTATTGAATTGCCGGCTTGAACTCGTGCTAGCACATTTTCTCGCTTAGAAAGAAAAGCATTAATCCTCATAGCGCTAGCATCAGCCTGGCGTTGCTCAATTTCCAGTCCATTGATACTTTCACCACCGATCATGAAACATTTTACAAGTGCATCTTTTAGCTCTTGGGCCGTCTTTTCTTTTACTCAAACAGGTCGCAAGCATCCAAGAGAATCTGATGTTTCAGAGTGCAGGTGACCATTTAAAATGTCAACATCTAGCAAATTGTAGTGTGCTAACTCAGTACGACGACCAATATACGAGATTCTTGGCATCCGTCTTTCCGTACTTAGACTGAGATGGCAAAATTCGACTTCTTGTTCGATTGATCCAGTCGATACCATATTCGAAACGTTAATCCACACGGAAATCACAGCATTTATGTAGCAGTACCTTTATGCTATATCTTGTAGTGACGAAAAATGTTGGAGAAGCAGGATATATAGCAATACTGGATACTTAACTATTTCACCTCTTTGTCCGACCGATCCCATATCCATATCATCGGTCGGACCGTTTACCAGGTGGTCCCGGCCGGAACGCCAGATCAGCTCGATCATCCGGCGGATTCATTCGACAACACTTTGGTCAGAATGATCAGATTCCATCAGACTGGACGAATCGCATATTCACAAACGATGGTGTTTGGACTTATCAAAGGCTGATCGACCGTTTTCCGGTCGATGCCGACCTGATCAGAGCGTTTCTCGGTCAATGCCGACCTGATCGCCCCTGGTCAGATCAAAGTTGATATGATCGGCGTACCGACCTGATCATCGCCCCTGGTCAGATCAAAGTTGATATGGTCGGCGTAGTTATTGCAGAGAACGCCCCATCGTAGATGTCAACATCATCTGCATTGGTTCCGGGGGATCGGGCTTAGTTGTAAGACCATCCTTGGGTGATTGATCATCATCTTAACCCCTTGCTTTAATCCAATCTAGGTTCAGTCTGCGGCGATCTCAGTACAATTTGGTTCCATGTTTTTAGGTAGATCATATCAATCAGTCCCCATTCTTTTTTCCATTTTCTTCTTATGCATAGGATCGAGGTCAGCACCTCGATCCTTTCCCGGATTATAGTTAACTTTACTATAACCCAGATCGGCCCCGATCGGGGCCATGTGGGGAGTTGTTTCATCTTTAATTTCGACCTGGCACTCCACCGGACCAGGTCGACCATCGCTTCCTTTAGGTATGAACAGCATCGGAGGCGATACGCCTTCCTCCAATACGCCCGAAAAAGTTTCCTCCACTTTGATTTTCACATCTTTTTCATCATCAAAGGAATCACGGTGATATCCTGAGTCACCAAGTGATCCGGGCATGCGCACCATTGTGGTGGAGCCGATTTCCAAATCCATGACCGAAGTCTTGGGGGGAATCCGGATACCCACTGGCCCGGACGACCAACTATCGGAGGGGGTACTCCGTCGATCCTGATCAGCATCGGAATCAGATGAATCACCATTGTGGTGACTGATCTGATCCTCCGGTCATCTGGCCGGTCTTCATGCTCATCAGGATCTATGTTTAACTTCATCTCACCTTGTGTACCCGTCGATCGGGGCTGATTACACTCACTTAGGTGGACTCGGTGACGAAAGGGATGATCTTGATCAGGTCGGAGGGTTTGACCTTCTCGAGACGGGGTTGTCCTCGGGTGGAAATCTTCACCGGAGAACGGGTTGGGGTCGACACTTATTCAGTATCTAGGCACTGATCAGGAAAGTTCGTCTGATCAGGCCAGCCAATGAGAGAGAGATATAACGAAACCAAGAAAATGCGATCAATCCACGATCTTCCACAGTAATCCACAAACGTTATCTCCACAAAACCTTTACCAATATTCTTAACGTGTTCCAAACACGTGCGCGTTGAGGGTGAGGTTCGATCACCTAAAACAAACCCGTCGGGGGTCTTCCGGTAAGCCAAAATGCGTCTTAGCGCGTCTTAACCGGGAAATAGATGAGCAAGAGGGGACTAATCAACCCTGTGCTCCCAATGACCGCACACGTGGCGGAGCGACTCTTTGCTTTAGGGGGAAAATCTAAACCTCGTGAGGGTGTTTAACCCAAGTAAATCCCGTCGTGGGACTTCCGTCGAGCCAAAGTGCGCCTATGCGCGTCTCGTCCGGGAACAAATGAACGGGGGGAGCCTTGTTAGCCCCCCGTTCCCAAAAGTAGCGCCAAGTGGCGCAACGACTTCTTTACTTGGAGGGAAAACAGAACCTGATATTAATATTATAAACCTAAAAATCCAGTACCAAATGTAACCTACACCAACCTATGTGGCTTACCATACTTCTACCTTGAACTTCTTGCCACCTGATTTATTCCAGCATCTTCGTAGAACGTTCTTCGTTGATCTTCAACCTGATTCGTACCCTTTTCTGACTGATCTTCGACTGATCCCGATCCGGTCCTCGACTGATCATGATCAAACTCTATGCCGATCTTCACCATCCCGATCGTGATCAGCACCGCGATCGGCCGTGATCGGCCGATCCAAGCCGGCTTGAGTGAGAGCTTCATCTGCCTTTACATCTGGGCGCAGATTTGGGGCTGATCAGCCCTGATCACGATCGGCATAGTGATCAGCTGAGTGATCAGGTGGTGATCAGGCCGATCAGCCCTTGATCACCTCGGGAACGCTCTGGGTCATCATCATCACGACTCAATTCATCTGCTAAGCCATACTTCCGACCTCTATACTCCGTCAGGGCAACCATAGAACACCGATCTCGACTGATCAGGCCTGATCAGGCCTTGCCACGTCATCTTCGGACAAACCATAAGTTATCATCACTCACGAACACCGATCTCGACTGATCAGGCCTGATCAGGCCTTGCCACGTCATCTTCGGACAAACCATAAGTTATCATCACTCACGAACACCGATCTCGACTGATCAGGCCTGATCAGGCCTTGCCACGTCATCTTCGGACAAACGATAAATTATCATCACTCACGAACACCGATCTCGGCTGATCAGGCCTGATCAGGCCTTGCCACGTCATCTTCGGACAAACCATAGGTTATCGTCACTCACACAACATGTCACTCCCCATGCCCGACTTCATTCCACATTTAATCTTCATTGCTCGGGCATAATAAGCCGATCAGGCCGTAACTTCGTGTCATGATCAACTTCAACCACTATACCATTCATAGATCGGCTGGACGGTTGTCCTTGACACGTCATGTCAGCAGTTGCTCACCTCATATTACATCCACGGGAACTCCACTTAGTAATTGAGATAACGATCTCGATCGTGATCTCCCTCGTTCCATCAGTGTCTGGACTGGGCGTAATGACAGTACTTGGCTGATTTTTTTACATCGCTTTACCACAGCCGCCCCTGAGTCTGGTCGCTACCGCACAACGGTAGCGGCCTGATCTCACCTAGCACGGTTCTCCATTTCAGAAATGTTCAAACACGTTTGTCACCACTCTGGTAAAGTCTGCTGATCATTCATTATCCGCATACTTCCATATCGCTAATCTTTAAGACCCATACAGATCGCGTCTTCATACATCGTTTGCCGTAAAACCATTTCCACAGTCGAGTTACTCGCTTGGTTCATGAGCTGGCCTCTGACCATGGATGGCAACATGTAAACCTGCATGAAGAGGTCGGGTGTCTTTAATGCTCGCCAAAGCCATATTGTTTCAGGAGGGCCGGCCCATCCACTCAGGACAATACACGTGATAAATATCTCAAGTTCCATCGAACATGACGATATGGTAACCGATCGAGCCAATTTCAGGGCGGAGTCTGGTCATCATCTCCAAAAGAACCGAAATCCGTCGATCGATGCAGTGATCAATTGAAGGTTTAAGTCTAGGAAGAAACCTCCAAGTATGCATGCAACTCAAGAAGCAGATCGACGAGTTTTAATCCCAGCGAATACAGCTCCAGATCAGGCCCGATCTATTCCTATCTGTAAAAATGATCGAAAAACCTAGGAAACATTCTACGCAAATGCGCCGGATATATGAATTTCAAACCAGATTGATCGGTGGGAGACCAGATCGGACCAGCCAAACGGCACCAGATCAGGTCTTGGTTCATGATTCATTGCACATCCGCTTGCGACATCCTCAGTTAGATCGCCCCAGACTTGTAATCCTTCCTTGTCAGCTCCAATCGGTACTCTCAACGAAGGTTATAGCACTCTGGCTATTGCCTGCGTCACCAAAACTCCACAGTATCGATCCAAGTTGTCACCTATAGTTCCGAGTGCCGTATTAGAAGCAATTATATTTGATCAAAATCCGAAAACAACCCGTTCGTGTCCAGATCGGTCAATAATCGCAGATCGATCGATCTGTCATTAAGTCAAATTCGATTTGCATAACCCCGACTTGTGCTTTCACGCTCAGATTGTAAAGCTAAGATCCACAGTTAGTTCATGCCACCTTCTCGTACACCATCATTTTCAACCGCCCTGATCGTCATGGGTAAACTGTTCCACAATGAGAACATTTCGACGTAACTTATTTAGATCGAACATTGCAGAATCGATCGGCCTTCGATCGGCTCCTATCTGATCGATATTACTCCGGTTGACGATGATCAGGTCGATGATACCTTAACACGAAGCCCGATCGGATTTCTTGATCACCTCGCGCTACTGATGTGAAGGAACACTTCAACGACAACCACCAAACTTTAATTGGTTACGATTAATTGCCTCTGATTCGTGCGAATCTAATCATTGATCGACGTGTTATAACAGGGAGTATCAATGAGGATTTCTGATCACTTCGAGGAGCTACTTGTTTCAAGACTGTTGTGGCTTGTAGTTAAATTCCCGAAGCGTGATAACGTCAAACATGCGGAGTTTTGGTAATATATGTT
>MIQA02011055.1:0-11514 GCA_001887855.2 Sclerospora graminicola | reverse complement strand
CAGCAATGTAGCGCCCGGTGCCTGCAATCCGGTTAGAAATTACTTGCGACCTTGTTTTTCTACTTAGTGTGCGAGTGGTAGAGGTGCTCCGCCCCGCACTACCACTAGAAGTCAGTTGCTTGTGTTGTTGTGAGTAAAAATGTAATAAAATGTATTATTAAGTTATTAAGTGCTAAACCGTACTTTATAACCTAGAATTTGTATGTAGTGGTCCACGCTGTTTTGTTAACTTGTAATTTCATTTTCATCGAAAATCAACTTGTAATTCCAACACTCCTTCCAAAACTCCGGGACCTCCATGCAACCACATGCAATTTTCCACATCACCACAGGTACGTAACTTCACTCCATACCATCCAGCTTAGTGATGCCAACTAGTTCCATCCACAACCGATAAGAATCAATAGAGAAAAATTCAAATCAATCCAATCTGGTTTCGTAACTCGCCAATCCTCGCAGCACTCAATGTTTTTGTCAGGAGGTCAGCCACCATATCAGCACTCGAAACATGCTCAGGCCTCATCCTGCCCTTCCTCGTATAGTCCTTCACAAACTTCAGCTTTACGTCGACATGTTTCGTGCTCGCAGCACTCGCTTCGTTCAACAATTGCTTGATTGCAGCCTGATTGTCTATCTTTAAGACAATCGGCGCCCGCGAGTTTATCCCAATCTCGCCAAGTAGTTCCTTTATTCCTAGCGCTTGTTTTCCACCGACAGCGGCAGCCACGAATTCTGCCTCGGCTGTCGAGAGCGCAACTGCTCCCTGCTTCTTGCAGCTCCATCCTGCCACAATTCCATTTACGTAAATGACACTCGCGGTCGGCCTTGTCAGCCGCAAAATCCGCGTCACTATAGCTAACTATGCGCACAGGCATAGCTTCGCCATCGTCATGTTTTAAACGTAACTTGAGAGTCTTTGTACCTTTCAGATACCTTGCGACCCGTTTTGCCATCTTGAAATCGGAAAAAGTGGGCGCGTGAGTTCTCCGGGTCACCTTGTGCACCGCAAATGCAATGTCCGGACGCGAGCACCGTGAGATCCACAGCAAACTGCCGACCAACGATTGAAATTCCCTAACCGTGGGGGATTTTCCATCCTTGGTCGTCGTCAAACGTGTGTCCGAACTTTCAGGAGCTTCTTCCTCCATGATCGGGGTCCTCACGATGTTCGCGTCCTTCAAACCATGTTTTTCCAACATTTCATTTATCGTCAACTCTTGGTCGACCCAATAACCGCTTTCCGGATCTCCTCCGATCCGCATACCCAAAAATTTCTCGACCTTTCCAAGGTCTTTCAATTCCAAAACCGCCATTTCCACAAAGAAATTTTCGACCAAACTTTCATCAGTGGCGGTCACTAGTAGGTCGTCAACATAGACTCCCACTAGCACCGAACCACTGTCGTCATTTCGCACAAAGATGCAAGTGTCAGTGAGACACTGCATAAACTTTAGTTTCACCAGGGTGTCTCTTAGCAATTCGTACCAGAGACGCCCTGCCTGTTTCAATCCATAGAGATTTCTTTCCAGCTTCAAGACCACGTCGTTTTCGGTCTTCGCGCCTAACTCCTCGAGTTTCTCCTTTGATACTTCCATGCCCTTGGGCACTTTCAGATGTATCTCGTAGTTTTCCTCGGTTGACGCTTTCGGATATGCGCTGGGCACATCACCGTGCCGTGCAGGCACCTTCCAGATAATTGCCATAACCAAAATCATCTTGACATTGTTTAGATCCAGTACGGTCGAGAACGTAAAGAAATAATCTTCGCCAAAAATTTGACGATCGCCCCGGGCTACGAGCCGAGCCTTTCGGCGCTCAACAGTCCCGTCGGCCTTCAATTTTGTTTTGTATACCCACTTTGTGGGCAGGGGCTTCTTGTCTTCTCTTTTTCGTACAACCTTCCAGGTTCCCAGCTCCTCCAAAGACCGTAACTCTGCATCTTCTGCCCCTTTCCATTCACGAGACAACTTGCCCTTGTGGGCCTCAAAATAGCTCGTAGGGTCGGGTTCAGATGCCGCTGCACGACTTTCGCCTGTACCCGACTCTACAGCCGCAAATGCACACAAAAAGTTGCTTTCATGGTCGCTTGTAACAACCGGGGTTACCTCTCCCGGTTCCCGTTCTGCCGAGGCACCTTCGGTACCGTCTCCTTCCGAGGTGCCTACCGGGTCCCTGGACTTTCCCTTTTGTTTCGTCTTTTGGAGTGCTGCTGCTTTCGGCGTCGCCTTTACCTTGCGTCCCGATTTCCGCACCCCAGTTTGTTTCCGCTCCTTGGTACGCCCGGTCAGACCGTCCTCTTTAGCCTCTGCAATTTTCGGGCGCGTTTCACATACGGGTGCCTCTTCCTCGGGGTCGCCCAATAGTTTTGCAATTTGTTGGTTTGCAGCGTCACTCAGGGTTTCAATCTGAGTGACGTGTCTTGTGGTCGTCACGACCCGATCCTTGATCAGCAAAACCTTGTAACCTTTCGTTTCGTCACTTTTTCCTAGGATCAGGCCCCTTTCGGCGTGCTTCGCCAGCGACTTCGACCGCGGGTCCCTGTACACCATGCACGGGGATCCGAAAACCACGATATCTCCAATATTCGTCGGTTTCTTAGTCAGGACTTGGATCGGGGGTGCCCTTCCAGGATTTGCTCTGGTCGGACTGCGATTGAGTATGTACGTGGCATACTCCGCCGCTTCCGTCCAGAAAACTAAGGGCACACCCGACCCAAAAATCATGCACCGGACCATGTTAAAAATGGTCCGGTTCATCCGTTCGGCCTTGCCATTTGAGGCATGTGTACCTGCCTCGGTAATTTGGCGCCGCACACCCGTCTGCTTGCAGAACAAATCGACCGTGCGGTATTCTCCCCCGCCGTCAGTACGCAGGACGTGGATTCGGCAGTCGAATTCGCGTTCAAACCAAACCAAGAAATGTTCAAACATCTTTGCGGCACGGTCTTTCGTTCGTGCCGCAAAACCTCGCACGCAATTGCTGTAGTGATCTACAAACACTACGAGGAATCTGTTTCCACGCCGATCGCGTGGGGTTATTGGGCCTTTCAGATCACTGCATATCACCCCACCCACGCGATCAATTGGCGCATGCTTTCCAGAATCTTGTCTTGGTTGTTTGGTCTTGTATCCCTTGCCCTCTGCACAGGTCAGGCAATTAGGACGCGAGTGGTCCGTAATTCTAATGCCTGACCTCGGGTCTCGGGCCAGTTTTTCGACCGCGTCGTAGGAAATATGCCCTAGCCGTGCATGGAAGTGATGTAGGGTGCCTTCTTGCACTTCGTCCCCTACATCACTTTGGGCTACGTTCATAACCATGTTTGTAAACGTTTTACTGCAATTCAATGGTTTGTCTGCACGCAGATGAGCCACAAAAACAGAACCATAAACTTCAATATCAAACAAAACTTGATTTCGAAAAAATAACTCCATTCTTTTTCCGTTATCTTTTAAAATGCAGCCTTTCTTTCGTAAGCAACCCAAAGATATGAGATTTTTTGCCAGTTTTGGCGCAAAATAAACCTCAGTAAGCGTGATCTTGACGCTTCTTGCAGTAGCATCACTTGCGCGCAGTGTGACTTGCCCAACTTTAGTTACTTGTAGCAATCCACCGTCTGGAAGAGTTAATGCGTCTTCCTGACCGCAATCGCGTGCATCCTCCAAAAGACTTTCGTCTGAAACTAGATGTCGACTCGCCCCACTGTCCACAATCCACAAATCATCACCGAAAACTGTTTTTTCGGTCTGTTCTTCCGCATTTTCACTTGTATACAGCACAAAACGTCTTTCGTTATCCTTGGGGCCCTGCCGCCCGCGTCTTTCGTTTCTGTGGTGGCTCTTCTTGGGGTCTTGTTGCGGGCAATTCCGTTTTATGTGCCCCTCGAGCCCACAACCGTAACAGACACGTTTACCACCCTGCTCATTTACGGAATTTACTGCGGGTCGTCCAAAACCCGGTCGCTTAAGCTTGTAAGCGTCATCGTCCAGTTCTTGCGCCCATGATATCAATTCCTGGGCGTGCTGCAGATGGTCTTGTCTTAGCGGATTGCACCGCACCATCAACGCAATTTTCAATCTTGGGGCAGCAAACTTAACAATATTTTCCACAATTAAGCGTTCGTTCGAATCGCTTTCACGGGCCAACGCAACCAAGTACAGGAAATGCTCTGTCCAGGACCTTTTTGGGTCCTTTTCGGCCGCGAAAAGCTGTGCTGCTTGATAGTGCGAAATGTTCACTTTGAACGCACTTAGCATTTGCTCCAGCACGAAAATAAGATTCGGCGACGCTTGCCACCAGGTACCGATGTTAGCCTGGAAATACTTGAGAGCAACCCCTTCCAGGTGCTCTCCCAACTTGTTCACTTTTAACCGGTCGTTCCACGTGAAACCGGAGGCAATTTCGGCTATCTCCAGGGCTTCGATAAAGAGATACGCCCACTGCTTGAACCCCGACCCTAAGCCTGGGTAAATTTCAATTCCAGAGAAATTCTGGCAGCTTAACCTTGGGATTTTAACCCCGTTTGTAGTTGCCACCGGGTTGCCACCTAAATTCACGGGCATACCCACGCCTGCCGCCATCCCCGGCACTCCTGCCCCGGCTGCCATTCCCGGCACGTTTATTCCCGGCGCCTGCATCGGTGGTGAGGCCTCTTCACCGCCCCTTATGCCACCCCCGCGCCCAATGCCTTCTTCACCACCGAGGTCGTTCAGGGTCATTTTCATCCCGAACGGCCCGTGGTTCTTTAGGGTGTCCCGAAAAGCACTCGCATATTCAGAGCCCTTGTTGGACCCTGGCGACGTGCTGGGAGCCGAACCCTGCGACCGCGCCTCTTCTACTGCCTCGAGGCGCCGGTCCATGCGTTTTAGATACTCTAGAATCGTGTCCATATTCGTATCGGCCTTTTCGGCCTTTTCTTCATCCATCTTTTAGTGTTAAAGCGTGAAAAAACTTAAAAACAGCAGAAAAACCTGCTCGTAGTCGTAACACCAGGAACAATCCACACGAGAAAAACCGAGAAATTCTCCAGTAACCGAAACGAAAACGTAAAACTTCGAACGAGATGAAAAACTCCACAAACAATTCACTTAAAGTAGCTTCAAAATGCGGTCAGAGCCCGTGGTTCCTTGGGCTCATAACCTGTAGGAAAAGTAGTTTTTTGCGTAAAGTAGCAGGCACCAGCAATGTAGCGCCCGGTGCCTGCAATCCGGTCAGAAATTACTGGCGACCTTGTTTTTCTACTTAGTGCTTGAATCAGTAGGTAGAGGCGCTCCGCACCGCACTACCACCAGAAGTCAGTCGCTTGTGTTGTTGTGAGTAAAAGATGTAATAAAATGTATTATTAAGTTATTAAGTGCTAATTCGTACTTTGTAACCTAAAATTTATATGCAGTGGTCCACGCTGTTTTGCTAACTTGGAATTTCATTTTCATCAAAAATCAACTCGTAATTCCAACAGTGTGCACGTATCAATAAGGGGGTGTGCACCTAGTGGCTCCCTTCCAGATTATATAAAGACCTATGTGCCTTGGAAGGAAAATATGGACGGTGCAGGAGTCACTAGATGACGAGTCCTAGGCGCTAGTGGCAAATTTCCTCGTTCATAAAAAAACTTAAACATGGCTGATCCAATTGAACTTATTCCTTTCAGGCTTCTTTAACATCAACACAACGAAGCAAAGTGCAATCCGCAAAGCGAAGCATATAAGAAATTATATGTCGTTTAAGGTTATTTCTACCGTGTCTCAGGTCTCTGGGGTGGTTTCTATTCTGCAGAAACAGAATACGAAAAGAGATGGAGATCTATTAAGGCATACCTAACAGGAGGTGAGTTTAGTCTAGTCCACTGTGACGGCCTTGGCCAGGTTTCGCGGCACGTCCGGGTTGATGCCCTTGCGCACAGCAAGCTCATACGCAATAAGCTGCAAAGGAATCGTGGCGAGCAAAGCAGTCATGGGGCCATTCGTGGGGATGGGGATAACTTCGTCGGCAATGTTTTTACACATTGCCGGGTTGTCCGTGATTACGATAGTATGCGCACCCCGCGCACGCACTGACTCAGCAGCTGTCTTCATAAAGCTCGCGTGCTCGTCATCCAATACAATCAAGATGATGGGTGTTGCCCCAAACTTGCCCGTTTTCTCGTCTTCAATCAGCGCGAAGGGACCGTGCTTCAGTGCGCCGCCGGGGTAACCCTCAGCGTGCAGATACGTAATCTCCTTTATCTTGAGCGCCCCTTCATAAGCAATCGGCTCACCGTATCCTCTACCGAGCACAAAGAGATGCTCAGCAGACAATAATTTGTCGGCAATCTTTGCGCATTGGTCACGCGATCGCAACGCCATGCCAATTGCTATGGGAAGGCGGTGCATGCTTTGGATTAGCTCGGCCATCTTTGATCGATTGCCGTCAGGACGATTCTGTGCAAACCAGGAAGCGATAAGACCCATGACTGTGACCTGCGTGACGAAAGCTTTGGTGCTAGCTACAGCGTTTTCACGGCCAGCATTCAGGTACACGCCACATTTCGTCGTGCGAGCAATGAGTGATCCTACCGAGTTGACCACTGAAAACGTTGGTACCTCAAGTTGCATTTCTTCGGCAGCTTTTAACGCGCGATGAACGTCTTTTGTCTCGCCAGACTGGGACACGACAAGCAGACCACCATCATTCTTTGCAAAGCGATCACTTGTGCACTCGGAGGCATCTTCGGTAGCGACACTTTCAAAAGCATGTAGCGATCGCATCAGCTTGGCACCGTACTTGCTCGCGTACAACGAGGTACCGCACGCAGCAATGAGAAGGTGTTTGATACGCAGCATGCGCTCTTTTTCGGCTTCCAATCCACCGAGGTAAACGTGGTCATCAGACACACGACCACCATAACCAAGTGACGCTGCCACAGCCTTGGGTTGTTCCATAATTTCCCGCAGCGTCCAGTGTGGATATGGTGCGGGGGAGAGTCGTACCTTCACATCCGGCGCGACGGCTAATCTACTGGTAGGGAACCGTTGTAAGAAACCTTCTTCTTTTCCGTCATCATTTGGATTTAATTCGGCGGAATCGCTTTTAATCACCGCCACCTCGCCATCCTTGAGCGAAATAAAGCGCTTTGCATACCGACTAAATGCTGTCGTCTCAGACGCCACAAACATTTCGTTCGAGCCATAGCCAATGCATAATGGAGATCCATTGCGCGCAATCACAATTTTGCCCGGATCATCTCTTGCCATCACACAGAGTCCCCACGTTCCTTCCAGCTTCTTCAATGCTAGTCTCACTGCTGTGAGTAAATCAGCTCCTTCGCCCATCAAGTGGCCTATGAGCTGTGCCGCCACCTCGGTATCGGTCTGAGATGAAAAGACTACTCCTTCATCCAGTAGCTCTTGCTTCAGCTCGTAGTAATTGGTAAATGTGCCATTATGCACCAATGACACCCGCCCATGCATGTCCGTGTGCGGATGCGAGTTGCAGTCTGTCTTGGCGCCGTGTGTAGCCCACCGAGTGTGCGCAATACCCGCAGTGTTTCCCTCATGTTTCGCTTTTGTTTCTCGTAATAAATGGATGGAATCGGCCGTGCCAACAACCGAGGCGAACTTGGTCGTGGTTATGGGCGCCGCTTCACCCTCTTCCACATCGGGCTGCGTCGACATGCCCGCCGAGTCATAGCCTCGATTCTGTAGAATAGTGAGTCCTTCCAATAGAAAATCTGATGCGTTCTGGGTCTTACTCACAATACCAACGATGCCGCAGCAATGGGAAGAGTGTTGATCCTGCTGGAAAAGCGAAACGCCGGCGACGCCTAATACACCTGCAGTGAGAGCCAGAAGCCAAGACGAGCTGGAGTGATGATCACTGGAAGAGTACGAGGTACAACTCAAGAGCGCCGTCGATCGAGTCAAGCGATGCACATGCGAGTGGACATTCCGACGCAGTGGAGACAACGAGCGGCGCAGCATGGCGGCGGAAGTGTTGAAGTAGACAACAAGTGCTTGTCCAAGTGGACGAATGTGATTGGTGGAAAAGTGATCAATTATATTTGTTTTAACAAATACTGTACCGGTACTTCCTCTGTCCAGCCACGAGCGTGAGTGAATGGAGTGATATGAGTTTCGAATTCGCAGTCTAGACCTCACCCAACAAGGATGGGGAGGTTCTGGACAGGAATCAGGAGCAAAGGATTTCGACGGACGAACGGCCTGGGCACGGGCCCAGGCCCTCCCCCTTCGGACAGCAGCACGCCCCGCCAACGCGGGCAAGCAAGTTCACCGTCAGCCGCGGTAAGTGCGGCGGTGAACTCTGCTCAGGATAATCGGGACTGGCCTCACATAGATCCAGTTCCAGCGACAACGAGGAAAACACTTGGGGGAGTGGGAGAGCCTACGGGGCCACTACACCCTGGACCAACGGTACACTCGAACACCGCGAATATCGGAGTTACGACAGGGTGTGAAGAAGTGCCTACGGAGCCATCACACCCAGGTTTCAAGATGCAATCTCAGGGAAGGTCGCTAGGGGATGTGGAAGAGCCTGCGGGGCCTCCACACCTCAGCCCAACTGTGCACTCACAGGTTGCTATTACCGGAGGAATGTCAGGGTGTGAAAAAGGGCCTGCGGGGCATCACACCCAGGATCAATGATGCAATTTCACATTGTGGAACCAGGAAATCTGCAATTTGTAATTGCTAACAATGGAGGAACACCGCATGTTCACGGACAAGAGTGTGGTGAAGCGACTTATGAAATAATGCAAAGTACTTTCCAAAGGGCGCATTCTGATTGGCGGAAATACGGACCAAGGGCGCGGGCACCGGATAGTCGCCGCCGAGGAAGTCTACAAGCGGCCGGGCGGCGCCAGGCTGGAAATCAGGCTGGTGGACATGACAAGGGGCGTGGATAGTCGAACAGGCGAGGCTAAGCGGACGGCAAGGCCACGGATGTTGGACGGCCGAGGCGCGGATGCGGCGGCCGGATTGTTTGTAAGGAATGAGTGAAGGGAGCCTGAAGGAAGATGATTGTTCTAGTGGATGAAGGAGGCACCCGGATCGGATGAGAAGCCGCCAAGGAATTGCTAGCGCCAGCGGCCGAGGAGCTCGGATGGGTGGCTATCCGGCCGAGCCGGCCGGGTACAATGTACCATTCGGACTGGTACCAGATGGGTTCGGTGTACCGGCCGGGTTGGGTTTGGTGTACCGGCCGGGCAGGTACGCAAAGTCGGAGTTAACCGGGCTTCTCTGGGTAAGGCACATGACTGGACAGCCTGGGCGGATTTAGCCAAAGCAAAAGTGGGCTTTGAAAAAGCAAAATTAAACTTAGCAAGAATGTTGTCGACGATTTGAGCGCCAGAAAAATGCAATGGCACCGTGGCGAAGATACTGTAGATTTGTATTGATAAATGAAACTCCCTGGCTTGCCCCAAAAACATGAGCAGTCTCACGGCAAAGGGAAACGAGCATAACAAAAGGAAAGCGGGCGTCAAATGAGAACGATGGCAGACGCAGCTAGGACACCGCCAAGCACGCCACGACAAAGTCCGTCGATTGGTCGTGCTTCTTTCAGCATATTATGCGCAGGCATATCTGCTTATGGACCGACATGTTTGCAGTGGCCACCAGTACATGCGAGAGCTCCACGTCGGCTCTACAAATAGTTTCAGCGCGAGCTGCGCGAATCTGGACGTATTTGAATGAATCGTCGAGTAAATGGTAAAAATAGTGTTTTGTCGGCGATAAAACAATTCGCCGAGTCTCCGCTTGAGACCTTTTTTCTTCATCCGCACCGAATTCCCACTTGAGAGCATTTGCTTTCGCGAAGCACCCGCCTGTATCGAAGGTCACGGGACCAACATCCATAGTGGGCGACCAACCGATACGGGCAAGCTGGGTGACTAAAAGCATTATTAATGCAATGTGAAAAGCCTACGGACACTAGAAATGGTAGTATTTAATGAGCGTCGATGCTACCAAGATTCAGTTCTTGTCGATCGATCCCTGTCGCTTCGTCGAAACATGCTCACTAGAGATTGCGATGCTTCTACGCGTCTCCAAACACTAGTGTATCATCTGTTTAATGAGATGGACACGCCAATCGCATTTTTCTACTCCATAAATAGCGTCCACGTTGGATATAGAGATCTTCAAAAAACGGACATACTCGATTGATAGTATATGGGATGAATCTTATCTATTCTTGCCATGCCTAAGATATCGCAACGTCTACACCAAAAAACGCTAACACGTACAATATCACTTTGATAGCCCGATTAAGACTACTTTCTGCTTTGAGCAATCAGTGAGCTGCGGTGCTTAATAATATTCTAAGTATGAAAATTGGCGGAAAATGTCAATAACGAATTCATGTCATGCCCCCCGAGTGTACATCAATCAACGAAGATACGATAGGAGCATACATTGACATTACGTAAGTAGAAGTGCATGTTTCAAAACGAGCAGGATTTGAACAAAATCTCGTAACGGCAAACCAGTTGCCGAAATTTGTACAATTTGAAACGTCCTGGAAACTTATTAAAATACATGAATAATATCTTTTAATTGACACAGTTTCGGTCTTATATCAGCGGTTACTTGCTCATATGGCCCCCCTTTTTCTAGTTCTCTAGTCTGCTTTTGATGATGTCAAAGCATCCAATTTCTGGGTCAAGTTGTAATGGGTTTCCATTACATAAGTGATATTTAAGTTGATCAATTTCAGACTTACTGTCTGAAATGCGAATATTGGATTATAAGTTGTTATAATCCACCCTGAGATCAGATTCTGATATAATTATCGAATCTAACAAGAGATCTAATAATAAGGATATCATTAGATCAGTTTTACATCACATGTTACTATGATTAGGTTAGATCTAATTATAATAGTTAGCTCTTAATCATTCATAAATATATTCACTCTTAAACTTACCTTCTTCTAGACAATTTGGTTCTGACGAATTGCACGCTTTCTCACTTTCAATTTAATAGTGTGTGCCTGGAACAGCTGGCCTGTTACACCTGGTAGTACTTTGTGGTCCGTCTTAACGACCACTGTTCACACGTTCCGCTAGTTAACTAGCGGAGCAAGGTTTAAGAGCCGCTCGACCGTCATGACGACGGTCAGCGAACGTGAGCGCGAGCGACTGCTCGCGCAAGATATAGTGAGGGAAAATTTCCCTCAATTTCGACAAAGAAGTGTGGGCACCGTGGTGGAGATGATGCGGACCAAAGGGCCCGAGATCATCTCCGTCCTCCGAGGTAAAACCCCGGAGGAAGCCTTGGACACGGTTTCCGGTTTCAAGAGGATGTATATCGATCCTCAGGTGCGATCCGCAATGCTACGGTCGCCACCTCCAACGCCCACAGCGAGTGCGAGCGTTGATGTTGTAAAGGCCCGGATTCCGCCCTTTACTGGTGAAGGGGGTGAACCCCTTCGTAGATGATTCGTAGAGGTGGAAGATGCCATCTCTGCGCAAAAGATTGTGGACCCACGTTCACAAGCTTATTTCGCCACCACATGCCTAGG
>MIQA02011054.1:0-10063 GCA_001887855.2 Sclerospora graminicola | reverse complement strand
TGCATAGCCTTCAGTGATCGGGGAAAAGACAGGTTACTGAGAGCGCCCAAATCTTTCGGGTTTGCTTCCAAGCCCTGAATCGACACATTATTGCCAAGGTAGGCGACCTTGGGTTGACCTCAGAAGCTCTTACTTCGCTGATCGATAAGTTCCATCGTTCGCAAGTGTCAAGGAGTCATTCGACCTTATCACATAGCATATCGCATGATGTTGCCGTAACCAAGATGTCGTATATATATGATCGCCTTCCCAAAACTGATCGTCTCTGATCTTGATCTGGTTCACCCTCCGTAAACACATCATGTAGATCGGTGGCTTCTCGATCAGAACTGATCTGGAAATATCCATAGAGAGCATTGTCAATCAATCTCTGATAGATCTGTGGGGCGTTCTTTAAACCGAACGGCATCCGGTTCCATTCGAAAAGGCCAAAAAGTGTAACGAAAGCCGAAATCTCTCGAGCACGATCATTCATCGAAACCACTAGAAACCACTAGCCATATCAACCGAACAAAACCATAAAATTTTATTCAGATCTTCGAGTAAATCATTGATCAGGGGCATCGGGTAGACCATCAACTTCGTGAGGCGATTCACCATTCTATAGTCGATACATAGTCGAATATCGACCCCGTTCTTTTTTATCACAATCACAATCGGTGATGCCCACTGCGATGTTGAAGGTCGGATGATTTTTGTACTCAACAAGCCCTTGATCAAATCGGATAACTTTTCCCGGTATTGTGGTGCAACTTTGCGACAACGTTGAGCGATCGGTCTCGCATTTCCCACGTCTATATCACAAACAGCTCCGTAAGCAGCTGGGGGTAGGGCGTTACCCTTCCCAATCAATAAATGGCGCCTTTTCCAGATGATCTTCTTTAGCTGATCGATCTGCTCGGGAGTGTTCACTTCGGGATCACCGACCTGTAGATCTTCCATGGTGACTTCTGGCATATTGGGCGATACTTCCGGCAAAACGGCCATCTGCTTCTCGATACCTTCAATGTACTGATCTCCACCTTCGTGTATACACACTTGTTCATCTACCGGATCTACCTTTTCCGGATCAGCTTCATCTTGAGTCGCCCCTTGTGAGTCATCCAACTGGTGATCTACTTCGGGTTCACCTTCCTCCGTAACGACTTCGGCAGATTCATCTTCCTTTTTCTCCTCAAGATCGTTTCTGAACTCCTCACCATCATTTTCGCTTTCTGAACCTGCTGTTTTCGGTGAAACGGGTCTAATAATATTCAAAACTTGTGGACCTTTTTTGACCCGGCTTTCCCCTGTCGCTTCGACCGACGGTCTCCTGATCAGCAGCTTGGTCGGCGTAGAATATTCCGGCTTCTCGACAATAGGTGAGGTATCTTCATCTGCTAAGTCTTCGTCACTAATCAGGTCTGTGGTGGCTTGATAAGCCAGATTCTGCCATTCAATATATCTTCGTGATCCCACTGAGACATACCCAATCTGTCGAGGTACTTTCCCTTCGGGTAACCACATCCCTAGGATCATGTCTTCGTGAACGATTAGCGGCTGATCGGATATATTCGTAACCCTGATGTAACTTGATCTGCCGATACCCTTAGCGAACGTCGGTACCCATCGTTCACCACGGGTTTAGCCACAATTTCTGTTGCCGATCGCTCGGCCGAATCATCACGTCGACTGATCGGTCCACCCCGATGTTTTCGTACTAACCCATTTTAAGCATCCGCACATGAGTACCATATAAAGGGCGTCGGCCGGATAACTGAATCTGCACCTCATCCGGCAGAGTCAGGGTTCCATGAGACAGGTCGAGCCGTATACCGGCTGGTACCATGAAATCCATTCCCAATATCGCGTCTTGACCGGCTAACCGGCCAACCCAAGCGTTGAAATAGTAGACCAGGGAGCCTGCCAAGGTGATTTTAACACGTGATCGTCCTTCCGTCATGTACGAACTTTCGCCGATCCCAACACATTCTTGCCTCTGGGTACTGTCTATACGACATCCCACCTTACGAGCAAAGGCGGAGTCGATGATCGAGACTTCTGCTCCAGAGTCAAATAGAATAGTGACATTTTCGTTGTTAATCTTCCCATTAGCTTTTGCTTGTTTAAACCACTTGTCGGGAGAGTGATACTTCCAGTATTCTCGGGACTCGCCGGGCAGTAGGTCCAACTCCATGATCACGTCCGATCGGGAATACTCATCCACTCTGAGACTGTAGATCGGACACCGATCGATGCAATTCGAATTAGAACATGCATTGTCGGTTATCTCCTTTTCCTCAAACTTATCTCCGCTACCGCCATAAGCATAGATGCAGAACGTAGATCGCTCGGCTTGAACCAGATACCAATCTGGCGAGAGATCTAGTTTAACATTTTCTCGACATCTGGTGGGAGCATGCCAGCATGTTCAGTCGGCACATACCACTTGCGTATCAGATTGAAAAATCCTTCAATAGGGCAGGCACCGGCGTCGTGAACCTTCCCACAGGTTTTACATACGAAAAACAATGATCTGAAGGGTGACCTTTACGATCACATTTTCCACACGTAATTCTTTTCCAGCAATCACGATCTCCATGTCTGGCCGACCCACAATGCACGCATTTCTTGCGAGATCGGTCCTGATCAGGTTGAGCCCCACCGGATTTTCGTCCATCCATGCCGTTAATCGATGATCTCGGACGGTATACTGATTCCGTCGTTAAAAGATATGTCGGTACTGCTCCTCGTCCGAGCTTAAACTTGATTGACCACTTTCTTGTTCCGAACTGGAACTGTCCAATTCCTTCGTAATCTTCCGAATCGCTCTGGCTGGTCGTGCTGATGGTATCTTGCCCTGGTCCGGATGTGGTTTCGACCGGTACCGGTTCGATCCTACCTCGACCTTGGGTTGTCGACTTTTGGCTCGCTGCAGCGTTCTCAGAGTTAGTTCCAATTGCTCCGAATCGTTTATACGGAGCAGGGTTAGCTGATCCGCCAAATCACGATTATCCAAAGTGCCAATAATGTGTTTAACATGCTCGCGAGCTATATCCCGGTGTCGTGGGTCCTTGATCGGCAATTTCGCGCGTAGACCAGCAACATTCAGCCGATGTAAGTATTCGATCGGTGTTTCGTCGGATCTTTTCTTCATGTGGTAATACTGTCTCGCGACAGACACCCCCGAGTTGCAATATTGCTCTTCAAATTCTTCACACAATCGAGGCCACTTCAAACGCACTTCTCGGCTCAGCTGCTTAAGCCAGTTCTTGGCCGGACCTTTCATTAGATCAGCGAAGATCAGACATCTTTCACCTTCCGGTGTCTTGTCTCTCAAAAAGGCTGATTTAGTCCGACTCAACCAAGCTCTAGCCTGATCATCATCCATATCCTTGCCGGTGAAATCTTTTAATTCCGAGATCGCCGACATTCGCACTCGAGTGATCGTTCCGGAATCACTGTCAAATGCCTGCGCGGAGGCCATATTTGCCCTACGAGGCATCTCCATATCCAAACCATCCGGATCAAAATGTTGACTGATCTCTCCCTCTGATTCCATTGCCACAACACTACGTGGAGGTGATCTATGGAGTCGATCTTGGTGACGGATCTGACATATTGATCGAACGATTCCGGCTGATCGAACTGATTCCATATCCACATCCACGGTTTTCTTGACCGGTTTCTCAGTGGATTGATCCATGTTTGGTGTCGGTAGCCGTGGTTGTCCTTGCCCAGGTATGTACTGAGGTAATTCGTATGTTCACCTACAAATCGATTCATCATAGTCGCGAACATGGTTCTCATTTGCTCTGGGACTTCTGGTATGTTGGTAGGGTTACTGTTGGGAGTCGGATCTTTCTGTGCAACTTCTTGAGCATTTTTAAAACTATCATCTGATCCGACTCGACCAGGTTCGGGCTTCCTTTTCCTGCTCTGCGAGTCGATCTTGTGGTGAATGTGCTTGATCCCTTTCGGGCCCAACGTCATGCGAGTTACCCAACCGAGGGGTTGGTGGAGTCCGCTCCAGATTGTGATGACGATTGATATATTGACTCAATATCCGTAGGATATTCAACCAACTGCGATCGGTGTGAAGGATCCGCGATCGACGACTGGACCACGGGGTTCGCCCCGAGTAGCGAGGCAAGGTGATCATACAGAGTTGTCATAGCTTCTCTGATCGTCCCTTGGTCTAGATCGAACAGCATATTCGCGTCGTACGCACCAGTAGTGAAACCAACTTCGTCGATCTGCGCCAAGAGGTTCCTGATCAGGTCAAGTTGACTGCCTGTGATAACCGGCCTGGTCGCCCGACCTTCAAGCTTCCCGATGATCTTGGGTTTTATGATCTTCATCACTCGGTTGGTAGCTAGGAACTTGTGAAACTCTCGAAGATAGAACAGTCGTTCTACATCTTGAACAGTGGTCTTCTCAGCTGGTTCGGTCTTCTCTTCATCTTCTTCGAAGATCTTCGGTTTCGGTTTCACATATTTTTTAGGTGGATCACATTGATCCGCCCCCATGTTTTTTCTTTCTTTTTCCATTTTCTTCTTATGCATAGGATCGAGGTCAGCACCTCGATCCTTTCCCGGGTTATAGTTAATTTTACTATAACCCAGATCGGCCCCGATCGGGGCCATGTGGGGAGTTGTTTCATCTTTAATTTCGACCTGGCACTCCACCAGACCAGGTCGACCATCGCTTCCTTTAGGTTTGGACAGCATCGGAGGCGATACGCCTTCCTCCAATACACCCGAAAAAGTTTCCTCCACTTTGATTTTCACATCTTTTTCATCATCAAAGGAATCACGGTGATATCCTGAGTCACCAAGTGATCCGGGCACGCGCACCATTGTGGTGGAGCCGATTTCCAAATCCATGACGGAAGTCTTGGGTGGAATCCGGATACCCACTGGCCCGGACGACCAACTATCGGAGGGGGTACTCCGTTGATCCTGATCAGCATCAGAATCAGATGAATCACCATTATGGTGACTGATCTGATCTTCCCGGTCATCCGACCGGTCGCCATGTGCGATAGAATCCATACTTAACTTCATCTCACCTTGTGTACCCGTTGATCGGGGGTGGCTATACTCACTCAGGTGGACTCAGTGACGAAAACGATGATCTTGATCAGGTTGGAGGAGATGACCTTCTCGAGACGGGGGTGTCCTCGGGTGGAAACCTTCACCGGAGAACGGGTTGGGGTCGATACTTAATCAGTATCTAGGCACTGATCGGGAAACTTCGTCCGATCAGGCCAGCCAATGAGAGTGAGAGACAACAAGAAACCAAGAGAACGCGATCAAACCACGATCTTCCACAGTAATCCACAAACGTTATCTCCACAAAACCTTTCCAATATTAATAACGTGTTCCAAACACGTGCGCGTGGGGGGTGAGGTTTGATCACCTAAACAAACCCGTCGGGGGTCTTCCGGAAAGCCAAAATGCGTCTAAGCGCGTCTTAACCGGGAATTAAGTTGAGCAAGAGGGGACTAGTTAACCCTGTGCTCCCAATGACCGCGACACGTGGCGGAGCGACTCTTTGCTTAGGGGGTAAATCAAAACCTGTTATTATATATGCAATGTCCTATACCTAGTGTACCATACACCAACTCATGTGCCTGCGTCATACTTCGACCCTGTTCGCTTCGTCGCACGGTTGAATAGTACCACCTTACCCATCTTTGCTTCACCTTCAAACTGATTCGTACCACTTCTTCCCTGATCACGGTCAAACTCTATGGCGATCTTTAAACATCCCGATCTCTCGATAATAGCCTGAAAAAAACTCGAGATCTGCCCTTCGGACACTGTTTACTTCATATCCAACACGGCTTAACTGAAAACTCCATCTACCTTCACATCTGGACGCCGGTTTGGGGCCGATCAGCCCCGATCATGATCAGCACAGCGATCGGCCGAGTGATCGGGCAGTGATCAGGGCGATCAGCCCCAGATCACTTCGAAACACATCTGGGTTACCATCACAACGACTTTGCTTGCTCACTCGACCATATTCTCGACCTTCATCCCCTGTCGGGGTACCAAGATCGCACCGACTCAGCAGATCAGGCCTGATTGGGCCTTCCTACATCATTCCTGGACAGATCCATCGGCTCTCATCGCTTGCCTTAACTTGGTATTATTCGCACGGCTCGCCACTCCACATACCCCGTTCTATTCTATACCTGATCTTCGTATTCTGGGGCAGAATTAGGTGGCTCGACCGATCGTGCCGGAACTTCGTATCACATCCAACTTCAACAGCTGCACTGTTCATAGCTCGACCCGATAACTGTTTCTGATGTATGACGTCGCCATTGCTGCTGTATCTCCAATTTGTCTCTGCTGATCTCGTCATACGTCCACGTGAACTCCACTTAATAAGCGTTATCCCGATCGCGATCGTGATCTTCGCCGTTTCATTAGTATCCGGGACCGGGCGTAGTAACGGTACTTGGCTTATCCCTTCACATTACGAAAGCCCGTTGTCCACTACCTTTTCGTCGTATACGCGATCAGCCTGTCCCACCCTTAAAATGTCTCATCTTGATGGGTGTTCCATCGTCACCAATCAACGGTCATGTGTGGTCCACCTTACTGTCAAAACATCTTTCAGACCGCTTTACCACACTACGGAACCCCCATCAATGTAGGTGAAATTGATCTTGAAACCCTGAAGCATCCACTCGGTAAATGTGCATCATTGCCTTATGAATCCTTTGACTAAAATCTTGTGGAGATCGTTTCGCTATCCTCCATCTAAAGCTGCACACTGTTCTTCACTTTGCGTAATTCCATGCCAATGATGGATCCACTTAAGCTATACGCGCTTAGCACTTCGACAATCGCACAAGATGTGAGCTGCATCTGTCTTGAAACTATGGCACCTTTCGTCCAGTGGGTATGTTTGTATAGAGAGGTCCCGGAGGTAAAAAGTGTTAAGCTGCATTGTTGCTATGCTATACTGGACCCATATCTGATAATCGGTGAGTATATTTTTGGGTGCCCATACCTGTTCGGGCGTTTGATCTTGAATCTGTCCCCACCAGTCATTTTGTGAGACTTTTATTTCCATTTTTTTCGTTAGTGGTTGGAATAGTGGCGCAATTCTCCTGTGGTAGAGTTTTTGAAAAATTTCTTTAATGATTGTTGGATCTTCCAGAATGCTGCGTTTTCTTGGAGCGGCCAGCCGATTTGATGAATAGACGGATGAGGCTTGCACACGACATACTTCAAGACAGATCTGGATCCACCTGTGTTTATCACTTCCAAGTTAGGGGTTAGCTTCCAGTATATACCACCTGACATTTGATTGAGTCTGATCTTTGCATCTTTGCCCTCCTCTTCTATCACGACTTTACCTGTGATCGTTTCATCTTTGCCTTTGGCTTCACCCATGGACTATAGTACTTCCAGACGTAGTGTGTGAGGGCTGACGGACATTGAAATAACCGGATGGGAGATGGTGTTCCTATAGTCTGATTTATCTCGATACGTGGTGATGCCAAGACTATAGCCGCAATCCCTCTCCCTATTTTAACCTTTGTATATGCCAACTCCAAACTGGACGGTACCTGCCAGGTAAATAAGTTAGTCGCTTGTCTAGTAATTTGAAAATAATTGATAGACATTGGTGGAATCCGATCGTTATTCCGTGAAGCGAGAACTGGAGCACGCTCTTGTGGTATCCAAGAGTTGTCGACCCAACTGTAGGTCCCCCAAAAATCCATATGATAACTTTCGAGTAACCCATGATACGAAATCTTTGATATACGTCTATGATGTTTCCTTTCCGAACGCCCTGTGACGGTTGACTAACCGACTGCCGTATGACTTTGTGGTGGAGCCGATTTCCAAATCCATGACCGAAGTCGTGGGTGGAATCCGGATACCCACTGGCCCGGACGACCAACTATCGGAGGGGGTACTCCGTCGATCCTGATCAGCATCGGAATCAGATGAATCACCATTGTGGTGACTGATCTGATCCTCCCGGTCATCTGGCCGGTCTTCATGCTCGTCAGGATCTATGTTTAACTTCATCTCACCTTGTGTACCCGTCGATCGGGGCTGATTACACTCACTTAGGTGGACTCGGTGACGAAAAGGATGATCTTGATCAGGTCGGAGGTTTTGACCTTCTCGAGACGGGGGGTGTCCTCTGGTGGAAATCTTCACCGGAGAACGGGTTGGGGTCGACACTTATTCAGTATCTAGGCACTGATCAGGAAGTTCGTCTGATCAGGCCAGCCAATGAGAGAGAGATATAACGAAACCAAGAAAATGCGATCAATCCACGATCTTCCACAGTAATCCACAAACGTTATCTCCACAAAACCTTTACCAATATTATTAACGTGTTCCAAACACGTGCGCGTTGCGGGTGAGGTTCGATCACCTAAAACAAACCCGTCGGGGTCTTCCGGTAAGCCAAAATGCGTCTAAGCGCGTCTTAACCGGGAAATAGATGAGCAAGAGGGGACTAATCAACCCTGTGCTCCCAATGACCGCACACGTGGCGGAGCGACTCTTTGCTTTAGGGGGAAAATCTAAACCTGTTATTATATATGCAATGTCCTATACCTGTGTACCATACCTCAACTCATGCCTGACCTTTACTTCGAGCCTATTTACTTCGTCGCACGGTTGCGTAACACTCTCTTGCCCATCCTGGCTGCACCTTCAAGCTGACCTGTACCGATTCTGCCCTGATCGTGACCCGACTCTTCAGAAGATCTTCAACCCATCCTGATCTTCAACAAACGACCTTGAAACCACTTGAGACCTGCTCTTCAGCACTTGTTCACTTCATATATAGTCCGCCCAAACCGAGAACTCACTTGCCATTGCTTATCAACGCTGATCAAAGGCTGATCGGCCCTGATCACGATCGCCATAGTGATCGACCAGGTGATCAGGCCTGATCAGGCCTGATCAGCCCTTGATCACCTCGGGAACGTCCAGGGTCATCATCATTACGACTCCATTCGTCTTCCAAACCATACTTTCGATCTTAATACACCGTCAGGATAACCATACCGCACTTGATCTCGGCTGATCAGGCCTGATCAGGCCTTGCCACATCATCTTCGGACCAATCAAAGGTTCACATCACTCGTATAACCTGTTAATCCACCTGCCCGATCTTCATTCATCATTTGATCTTCTTCCTCCGGGCGTGACAAGCCAATCAGGCTGCAACCTTGTATCATAGCCGGCTTCCACCAATATACCGTTCGGAGATCGGCTGATCACCTGCTCTTGGTATGCCATGTCAACAATCACCATTTTTTATTATATCCACGAGAACTCCACTTAGTGACTGTGACAACGATCGTGATCGTGATCTTCATCATTCTGCCAGTGCCTGGGACCGGGCTTAACGACCATACTTGGCTAACTCTTCCACATCGTAAATATCCGTTGGCCACCACCTTTTCTTCTTACTCGCGATCAACCTTTTCCCACCCATCAACCGTCATATATTGATGGGTGTTCTATCATCACCAATCATCGGCCATGTGTGGTCCACTTCAATCCCAATATTTCCCGATCGCTTCACCACAGCCGCCCCTGAGACTAACTGTAGCCGCACAACGACTGCAGTTCGACTCACTCACTTTTGAACTTCCCTTCTGGTGATCACCATGGCCGACGCAAGCCGATCTCCTCTTCCTTCTTCGTCTTCTTCGTCTTCTTCGGCTGCCCTCCCGATCACTTCTTCGCCCTCCGTTTCCAGTTCGGCTACCCCTGCGATCGCCCCGATCACGACCTCTACGCCGATCACGACCAGCCTCATCCGACCGACAACTGCTCTCGCTTCATATCGACCGTCTTGGAGTCTTCCTGCTCGACCCTCGTCAGATCGCCTTCTCCGTTCCTTGGAGCAGCTCACTCGGTTGATAGATGGATCGGGCTCATTCACGTTGGGGCCCGTGGAGGCTTGTCGGCTGCGATCGGAACTCCGAAGTGCAATTCCCGAGTTGTTTCTCTGTATGATACCAACCGGGCACTTACGGCTGAGTTATCCGATCGTCGGATCGCGGCCGATACCTCGGCACGTGAT
>MIQA02011047.1:0-11699 GCA_001887855.2 Sclerospora graminicola | reverse complement strand
TTGATCAGGTCGGAGGGGATGATCTTCTCGAGACGGGGGTGTCCTCGGGTGGAAATCTTCACCAGAGAACGAGTCAGGGTCGATACTTGACTTCCGTATCTAGGCACTGATCGGGAAACTTCGTCCGATCAGGCCAGCCAATATGAACGAGAGACAACGAGAAACGAAGAAAAACGCGATCGAACCACGATCTTCCACAGTAATCCACTAACATTATCTCCACAAAACCTTTCCAATAATAAACGTGTTCCAAACACGTGCGCGTGGGAGGTGAGGTTTGATAACCTAAACAAAACCCGTCGGGGGCCTTCCGGTAAGCCAAAATGGGTCTAAGCTCGTCTTAACCGGGAAATAAATTGAGCTACAGGGTGCTAATTAACCCTGTGCTCCCAATGACCGCGACACGTGGCGGAGCGACTCTTTGCTTAAGGGGAAATTCAAAATCTGTTATTATATATGCAATGTCCTATACCTAGTGTACCATACACCAACTCATGTGCCCCTCATACTTCGATCTTGTTCGCTTCGTCGCACGGTTTCGTAGTACCACCTTACTTATCTTTTCTTGCACCTTCAAACTGATCCGTACCACTTCTGGACTGATTATGGTCAAACTCTATGGCGATCTTCAACCATCCTGATCTCTCAATAAACAGCCTGGAACCAGCTCGAGATCTGCCTCTCAGACCCCATATCCAACCCGGGTTAACCGAAAGCACCGTCTCTCTTCACATCTGGAAGCCGGTTTGGGCCGATCGGTTCAGATCATGATCAGCACAGCGATCGAAGAGTGATCGGAGGGCGATTAGCCCCAGATCACCTCGAAACACCTCAGGGTTACCACCACATCGACTTTGCCAGTTCACTCGACCATATTCTTGACCTTCATTACCTGTCGGGATGCAAAGATCGCACCGACTCAGCATTTCTCGTGAAGTTGGACCTGATCGGACCTTCTTGCGTTAATTCTGGATGGATCCGTCAACTCTCACCGCTTGCCTCAGCTTCGTAATGCTCGTACGGCTCGCCGCTCCACATACGCAGTTCTGTCCTGTACCCGATCTTCGTATTCTAGGGCGGAGTGAAGTGACTCGGCCGATCGGGCCGGGATTTCCAAATCACACCCAACTTCAACTTCTGTACCACTCATAACTCATTCCGATAACTGGATTCTGCTGTTCCTGATATATTACTTCGCCATTGATGTCGTATCTTCAGTTTGTCTCAGTTGATCTAGTCGTGCACGTCTACGTGAACTCCACTAAACATCCAATGTCCCGATCAGACCGTGACATTCGCCATTCCATTAATATCAGGGACCAAGCGTAATAACGGTACTTGGCTTATCCCTTCACACTACAAAAGCCCGTTGTCAACCGCCTTTCATAGTATACAAAATCACCCATCAACTGTCCCATGTTGATGGGTATTCCCATCGTCACCAATCAACGGTCATGTGTGGTCCACCTTATTATCAACTTTTTCTCAGATCGCTTCACCACAGCCGCCCCTGAGCCGAACTGCAGCCACGCAACGACTGCAGTTCGACTTATCCATTTCCGAATCTTCCACTTAGCGACCAGCCATGTCCGATTCAAATCGGTCTCCTCTTTCATTCCCTGCCTCCTCGGCTGCCTCTCTGACCAGCGTCTCGTCTCTGGGGCCAAGTTCAGCCAGTCTTGCGACTACTCCGATCTCGACCGCCGCCGCCACGATCACGACCAGCTTCATCTCCCCGACGACGACCCTGACTTCTTATCGCCCGCCTCTAAGTTTTCCTGCTCGGTCCTCTCTGAGCCGCCCCGTTGGTTATTTGGAGCAACTGGCTCGTCTGTTGGAGGGGACGGGCTCGCTTACGCTAGGGCCCATAGAGACTAGTCGACTGCGATTGGGGCACCAGAGCGCAATTCCTGAATTAATTTCCTTGTGCGAGGCTAACCGGACACTTCGCGCCGAGTTGTTTGATCGTCGGGTCATCATAGATCGTCTGGAGCGCGATTCTGATGACCACCCGATACCAACTATCGACTTTACAACTGGATCGCGACAGACTCGATTATGATTTGTTGGACATGACGAACCGCGTTCAAGGTTTAACAGCCAAGCGAGATCAGTTGTCCGCTGATCTCGCTGCCTTGCGCGTCTCAGCTAAACCTTCCGATATTGTTGCTTCCCTGCAATCAATGATTTGCTCGCTATCTGTCACCTTCCGCGATCAAGGTATGTCCAACCTATCTACTTCTTCCACAATATGTATATAACTTCTTCTATCCTTGCTTTCAGACGAGCGCATCAAAGCGATGAAGCATTCGATGGTCGAGATGGTGCGTCATTTGCAACTGCTCGATGACCACCGTCGTGACCACGATCAGCTACTCCGGAACAAGATTCGCACCGCCGAGGAAGTGGAGCGTTTGGAGGTCGAGATGCGTCATACGGACGAACAGGTCCAGCTCTTCGTGAAACAACTTTCCGATTCGCGCATCGGCCGTGCCAGCATCCAGAAATGGTTGAGCGAAAACCAGAAGGAAGATTACGATCACCGGCGCGAGCTTAATTTGCTCGGGTTAAGCTTGAAACCCTGGAGCTTGATGAACGCGCTTGGTCCCAACGCCATGACGACTTGTAGAAGATCGCCCACCAGACAATGGACAGGTGGACTGACCCCAACGCCGATTCGGTGTCGCTTCGGACGGCTTTGCGTGGGCTCCCTGAGCTGGTCAGCTCTCTTGTTCCGGCCAGCACACAATCTCGGAAGTCTCTTGGGTCCTGACCGCCGTCGCCCACATTCTCCGTCGCTTCTTCTTCGCCGATTAACGTGGATGCTACTTAGCCAGTGATCGGCTCCTGAGCCACACCATCGCGTTCGCCACCAGCTTCGAGACCGGTCTCGTCGATCTTGGGTTCGGCGAGACCCAAACGGGCAAGCCAATCGAAAAGGAAGACGGTTCCTGCTAAGCGCTCTCGACTCATTGCTGACTCTGATGACGAGTCGACAGATTTGGACGAGCGAACGCGAACTGCTCTGGCCAAATCACGTAGCGCTGATCGTCGACTTTTGGTGACGACCGCCTCGGGCTCAGCCTCTCTGACCCAGGCCGTCGCTTCGCTGGACTCAGATGGCGATGAAGAGGACGATTTGGAAGACAAGCGACCGGTTCCGGCTGCTTCTAGTGCTCCTACGGCCGACGATACGACGCCGACGGCTAGACCAGCCAACTTCACTGGCGTCTTCGTCCCAGCGGCTAAATCACCGATCCATCAAGACGACTACAGCTATGATCCGAAGGAGAAGCTCCTGGATCTGTATGTCGTTATGCAAGGTTGACCGTCGAAGGCCCTGATGGCGACCCGGCAGCCTTGGAGTCCTCCTCAGTTGTGGGACCTTACACCTCTGTCCCTCCTGATAAGGAGAAAAATCGTTCCTCGCTGTTGGTCCCGTCCGCCACGGTGGATTTTTTCAACCAGGTCGTCGGCGCCCAAAGAAGAACACTGGCAACCCCACGTGCTGAAGCCAGAGCTCGTCAAGCTCTTGATCGACTCAAAGCCTTCGGAGGTTCTCGCGGAGCCAATGCCTGGACTGGACTTTCCTGATCGCCCCTGGTTCAGAGCTCTGAAGGGACACCTGGATTCGTATTGCCGGGACCATGGTCAGGCTCTATGGGAGACAACTCACCACTTCCCGATCACTCCGGCTATCCGTAAGGACGCTTGGGTCGAGCATTACTTCCATGCTCGCAAGCGCCGACGCAGCAAAGCTGGAGCTGCTTGGGCCGCGATCTGTGACGTTGTGGTGGATGTGATCCAGCTTGGTGAATGCGACTTGGACGTCTTCCTGTTCCCCGCCGTGCTACATCTTCCCATTCGCCGGGTTGAAACACGAGGCATTACGGCTGACGACGGGGAATGGTATCCCGGTCATGGACATCCGACTCTGATCGGCACGTTGCGCGATGCTTTGGACTTTGCCGATCGTCAAGAGCCTTGGCGAAACCAATACCGCCTAAGCCCCATGGATCATCCAGCGCTCAAGATCTCCCGTCTGCGCGCGAAGTATGGCCCGTAGTTATCGTGATAACCAATTTCCATTTCAATTTCTTTTAATCATTAATATATCACGACAACTTTCTGATAACTTTCATGTTCCATATTCAAAACTTCATATCAAGATTTCAGCGTTATCCTCATCTTGTGTCCGATCGTTCATATGCACGCAAATGTAATTTTCATGAATATATGTATATGCATATCCGTTGACTCCGAACCGGCTCAATCAATTTGGTCTCAACTTGTTTGACCATTACCATTGGCTGATCCATCGTAATATGTCAACCCAGACTATTGCGACTCCTGGTTGCCTTCTTCGTGAGTTTGAATAACTCCAAATCGGTTTCGTCTCACCCGATCACGTTCAAACTCCCTTAGTAACGCTCCACAGTTGAGGTCCCGTTCATCTACCCATGCCGGATCGTCATAACCTTTCCACTGAACCAAATAATCACGATGGGTTCGACCAAATCGGGTCCTCTTGCCCGATCGGGTATCCAAAATCTTCTCAACTTCAAATTCATTTTGATCCAACGTTCTTTCCCAACTGTCTTCGGGCAAGAGAGCCTCGTCGAAGTCAAACCTTGGCTGATCATCGGATGACAACCTGGTTTTTGGGCGATCGGGGTATTCCCGGACTAGCTTCAGCTTCGACAAGTGGACGATCGGGAAAACTCCGTAATCGGTACCAGCCGTACTTAACCGAGAAGCATGGTCGCCGATCAATTCGGATACACGGAATGGTCCATGCCACAGATGCGCTAACTTCCTGGCGTATCCTTCTTTCACACGATCCAAGTAAAGCCAGACCCTTGATCCCGGTTCTATATTATGCGGATCGGCTTGGTCGTTATTCCGATCAGCTCTCTCTTGGATCGTCTTCCGCAGTCGTTCGTTCTCGCGCATGTTGGTAATGGCGCTGGAGTCCCATACGCTATCGACGATCTTCGCGATCTTGACCTCGGGTACATCCGACGGGAATCACTGATTCGATAGTAGATCGGGGGTCCCAACCATACGCCAAGTAAAACGGAGTATCTCCCCTGATCCGATCGAAAGAAGAATACAAGTCTCTCTGCATACTTATCCCAATCTTGTTGAGCAGAATCTGCGACATACATCTTGATAGCTCTGGTTAGCGTCTGCACCATACGCTCGGCCTTGCCGTTCGCCTGAGGACGGTAGGCCATGGTCGCGCTTTGTTTCTGACCAAGCATCTGATTGAATGATCGAAAAACTTCAGCCATGAAACCTGGTTCCCGATCGTGCCTGATCACCTCACTTGCTCCAAACCGCCTAAAGACACATTCCTCATAACTGCAGGCGACTTGTTGGGCTGTTCGGGTAGATCCCGCTTTCGCGATCACCAATCCCGTGAACAGATCAGTCCAAATCAGCAGTTCTGTATTGCCTTTCAGCGATTTCGGCAAGGACGGTATGTGATCCATCGCTATCACTTGGAAAGGGTAAGCCGCTTGGATGTTTCCAGGTGATCTACCCCGAATGTTCGGCATAACCTTCCCGGTTTCGCAATCTGTACATGCTCCGACAAACTTTTGGACACTTCGATATAAACCTCTCCAGTGAAAATGTTTGCGAATCCTGTGGTATGTCCGACCCACACCCTGGTGACCACCCTCTAAACTGACGTGACAATGATGAAAGATATCTGCTTGTAAGGTCTCTGGAATCACAAGTCTCGCTGATCGGTCCAGATCTGCGTCGGCCTGTTCAGCTTGGGCATAGTAAAAGAACAAATCGTTTTCGTCAATCTCATAGCTGGACGCGATCTTAACACAATCTTTTGCTTCACTCTGGCTCAATTTCTCCAAATCTCCATTCAGAAAAGCCTTCAAATCAACGATCCATTTTTCTTCGTCTTGTGCCTTGAGAATTCTTTCAATCCGCATCTCCTGTACTATTTCTTCTGCTAGACTTTCTCTAGAAAGTGGTCTGCTGGGTGTTGATCTGGCTCGTGACCTCGTCATGATCGAAACCTGTGCTGCTTCCTGTTTATCTTCCGAATGAATCAGCTCGGGCAACCTATTAATTTCGACTAATTCCTCCAGCAGTGCTTTATCGGTAATCATCGATCCAGTCTGATCACGCATGGCCATCGTGGCTAGTTGTAGCACAGACCACCATATTCGGCTTCATTGATTGTGATGCCCGGGGTATAGTCTGAACCAGCAGATATGACAGTCCATTCCGGCAGTTTCCACAACAACGCACTATACGCCCCAACGCCTTTTTTCACGCTCGCTGATCCGGCGAAACTGACGACGATCAAGTCTTCATCCGAGCCGACGTCCGGTGGGGGTATAATAATTGACTCTTGTGGTTGTTTCTGGGGAGCGACCTCGATCAGATCTTCATCGACTTCTGATCGGGGTGTGATACTGGCTGTTTAGCGTACCGAGAATTTCTTCTTCACCCGTGGTGCATTTGATGATCGCCAAGGTCCACTGAGATAACAGTGCTGCCCATCGCCCCAGTCTTCCGTCTATTCCGTTCGATGACAATAACCAAGCCAGAGTAGATCGCCTAGACAATACTTTGATCGGTCTGTTTACCAGCATATAATAACAGACATCCAATATGCGCAACAGTACCAGCACTTCTTCATCCACTATGCCGTAGTTGACCTCATTCGGTTTCAGCGCCCGGCTTGTAAACGACACTGGGCAATATACTCCGTCGTGATCTTTGACCAGTGCGGCTGATATTGCCCATTTACTGGCGTATAGATTCACCACGGGGATCTTTTCTGGATCGAAATGTTTCAGTACCGGAGTCGAAATCAGCTTCGCCTTTAACATACTGAAAGCCACCATAGCTCGTTCCATATGACCTTCTGCCCCTGGCACAGTTCGATCGATCAGCGATCCAGTCTTTAAATTCGAATCGTTGTTTTATGTTTTGCGACTATTCTCACTCAGTCACTTTCCCACTCGATCACGCTCTCGTAGTCCATGATAATCCACTTCCTTCAACTCGTATAATATAGCTGCATATATCGAGAAGCCTTCGATAAACCGGCTATAATAATTCAGGGATCCGGGAAAGGACTGCATAGCCTTCACTGATCGGCGAAAAGGAAGATTACTGAGAGCACCCAAGTCCTTCGGGTTTGCTTCCAAGCCCTCAATCGACACATTATGTCCAAGGTAAGCGACCTTGGGTTGACCCCAGAAGCTCTTGACTACGCTGATCGATAAATTCCAACGTTCGCCAGTGTCAAGGAGTCGCTCGACCTTATCACATAGCATATCCCATGATGTAGCCGTAACCAAGATGTCGTCTATATATGATCGCCTTCCCAAAGTGATCGTCTCTGATCTTGGTCCGGTTCACCCTCCGTAAACACATCATGTAGATCGGTGGGTTCTCGATCGACACTGATCTGGAAATATCCATACAGAGCGTTGTCAATCAATCTCTGATAGATCTGTGGAGCGTTCCTCAAACCGAACGGCATCCGTTTCCATTCGAAAAGACCGAAAGTTGTAACGAAAGATGAAATCTCTTGAGCACGAGCGGTCATTTTTTTTTTTAAACCACCCAGAAACCACTAGCCATGGCTAGCAAACAAAACCATAAAACTTTCCAGATCTTCAAGTAATCATTATTAGGGGATCGGTTAGACCTCAACTTCGTGAGGCGATTCACATTCTGTAGTCGATACAAATTCGAATATTGACCCGTTCTTTTTTATCCACAATCACAATCGAGATGCCCACTCTATGTTGAAGGTCGGATGATTTTTGTACTCAACAAGCCCTTGATCAAATCGGATAACTTTTCCCGGTATTGTGCCGCGACCTTGCGACAACGTTGAACGATTGGTCTCGCATTCCCAACGTCTATATCACAAACAGCTTCGTGAGCAGCTGGAGGTAGAGCATTTCTCTTACCAATTAAAAATGACGCCTTTTCCAGATGATCTTCTTTAGTTGATCGATCTGCTCGGGAGTATTCACTTCGGGATCACCGACCTGTAGATCCTCCAGGGTGACCGCTGGTATATTGGGTGATACTTCCGGTAAAAATTCCATCTGCTTCTCGATACCTTCGATGTATTGATCACCACTTTCATGTATACACACTTGTTCATCTACTTGATCTACCTTTTCCGGATCAGCATCATCTTGATTCGCCCCTTGTAAATCATTCAACTGGTGATCTACTTCGGGTTCACCTTCCTCCGTAATGACTTCGGCAGATTCGTCTTCCTTTTTCTTCTCAAGATCGTTCCCGAACACTTCACCATCATTTTCGCTCTCTGGACCCGCTGTCTTCGGTGAACCGGGTCTAATAATATTCAATATTTGTGGACCGTTTTTGACCCGACTCTCCCCTATCGCTTCGATCGGCGGTCTCCTGATCAGCAGCTTGGTCGGCGTAGAATATTCCGGCTTCTCGACCATAGGTGAGGTATCTTCATCCGCTAAGTCTTCGTCACTAATCAGGTCTGTGGTGGCTTGATAAGCCAGATTCTGCCATTCGATTTATCTTCGTGATCCCACTGAGACATACCCGATCTGTCGAGGTACTTTCCTTTCGGGTAGCCACATCCCTAAGATCATGTCTTCGTGAACGATCAGCGGCTGATCGGATATATTCGTAACCCTGATGTAACTTGATCTGCCGATACCCTTAACGAACGTTGGTACCCATCGTTCACCACGGGTTAGCCACAATTTCTGTTGCCGATCGCTCGCCGAATCGTGATGTCGACTGATCGGGCTACCTCGTTGTTTTCGTACTGACCCATTTTAAGCATCCGCACTTGAGTACCATATAAAGGGCGTCGGCCGGATAGCTGAATCTGCACCTCGTCTGGCAGAGTCAGGGTTGCATGAGACAGGTCAAGTCGTATACCGGCTGGTACCATGAAATCCATTCCTAGTATCGCGTCTTGACCGGCTAACCGGCCAACCCAAGCGTTGAAATAGTAGACTAGGGAGCCTGCCAAGGTGATTTTAACGCGTGATCGTCCTTCCGTCATGTACGAACTTTCGCCGATCCCAACACATTCTTGCCTCTGGGTACTGTCTATACGACATCCCACCTTACGAGCAAAGGCGGAGTCGATGATCGAGACTTCTGCCCCAGCGTCAAATAGAATAGTGCTTTTTCGTTGTTGATCTTTCCATTAGCTTTTGCCTGTTTAAACCACTTGTCGGGAGAGTGATACTTCCAGTATCCTCGGGATTCACCGGGCAGTAGATCCAATTCCATGATCATGTCCGATCGGGAATATTCATCCACTCTGAGACTGTGAATCGGACACCGATCGATGCAATTTGAATTAGAACATGTATTGTCGGTTATCTTCTTTTCCTCAAACTTATCTCCGCTACCGACATAAGCATAAATGCAGAACGTAGATCGCTCGGCTCAAACCAGATTCCAACCTGGCGAGCGATCTAGTTTAACATCTTCTCGACATCTGGTGGGAGCATACCAGCATGTTTAGTCGGCACATACCACTTGCGCATCAGATTAAAAAAATCTTCAATAGGGCAGGCACCGGCGTCATGAAGCTTCCCACAGGTCTTGCATACGAAAAAACAATGATCAGAAGGGTGACCTTTACGATCACATTTTCCACACGTAATTCTTTTCCAACAATCACGATCTCCATGTCTGGTCGACCCACAATGCACACATTTCTTACGAGATCGGTCCTGATCAGGTTGAATCCCACCAGGTTTCCGTCCATCCATGCCGTTAGTCGATGATCTCGGGCGATACACTGGCTCCGTCGTAAAGATATGACGATACTGTTCCTCGTCCGAGCTCAGACTTGATTGACCACTTTCCTCTTCCGAACCCGAACTGTCCGATTCTTTCGTGATCATCCGAATTGCTCTGGCTGATCGTGCCGCTGGTATCTTGCCCTGGTCCTGATGTGGTTTCAACCGGTACCGGTTCGATCCTACCTCGACCTTGGGCTGTCGACTTTTGGCTCGTTGCAGCGTCCTCAGCGTTAGTTCCAATTGCTCCGAATCCTTTATACGGAACAGGGTTAGCTGATCAACCAGTTCACGATTATCCAGAGTGCCAATAAAGTGTTCGACATGCTCACGAGCTATATCCAGGTGTCGTGGGTCCTTGATCGGCATTTTTGCGCGTAGACCAGCAACATTCAACCGATGTAAGTATTCAATCGGCGTTTCGTCGGATCTTTTCTTCATGTGATAATACTGTCTCGCGACAGACACCCCCGAGTTGCAATATTGCTCTTCAAATTCTTCGCACAATCGAGGTCACTTTAAACGCACTTCTCGGCTCAGCAAGCCAGTTCTTGGTCGGACCTTTCATTAGATCAGCGAAAATCAGACATCTTTCACCTTCCGGCGTCTTATCCCTCAAAAAGGCAGATTTAGTCCGACTCAACCAAGCTCTAGCCTGATCATCATCCATATCCTTGCCGGTGAAATTTTTTAAATCCGAGATCGCCGACATTCGCATTCGAGTGATCGTTCCCGAAGCACTGTCAAATGCCTGCGTGGAGGCCATATTCGCCCTACGAGGCATCTCAATGTCCAAATCATCCGGATCGAAATGTTGACTGATCTCTCCTTCTGACTCCATGTCCACATCACTACGTGGGGCGATCTATGAAATCGATCCTGGTGCCCGACCTGGAATATTGATCGAACAATTCCGGCCGATTGAACTGATTCCATATCCACGTCCACGGGTTTCTTGACCGGTTTCTCAGCGGATTGATTCATGTTTGGTGTTGATCGCCATGGTTGTCCTTGCCCAGGTGTGTACTGAGGTAATCCATATTGTTCACTCGCAAATCGGTTCATCATAGTCGCGAACATAGTTCTCATTTGCTCTGGCACCTCCGGTGTTGGTAGGGTCACTGCTGGGAGTCGGATTGCTCTGTGGAACTTCTTGAGCATCTTCAAAACTATCATCCGATCCGACTCGACCAGGTTTAGGTTTCCTTTTCCTGTTCTGCGACTCGATCTTGGGGTCGATCTGCTTCATCCCTTTCGGGTCCAACGTCATACGTGTTATCCCAACCGAGGAGTCGGTGGAGTCCGCTCCAGATTGTGATGACGATTGATATATCGACTCAATATCCATAGGGTATTCAACCTACTGCGATCGGTGTGAAGGATCCGCGATCGGCGACTGGCCCACGGGGTTCGCCCCGAGTAACGAGGCAGGGTGATCATACAGAGTCGTTATAGCTTCTCTGATCGTCCCTTGGTCCAGCTCGAACAGCATATTCGCGTCGAACGCACCAGTAGTGAAACCAACTTCGTCGATCTGCGCCAAGAGGTTCCTGATCAGGTCGAGTTGACTGCCTGTGATAACCGGCCTGGTCGCCCGACCTTCAAGCTTCCCGATGATCTTGGGTTTTATGATCTTCATCACTCGGTTGGTAGCCAGGAGCTTGTGAAACTCTCGAAGATAGAACAGTCGTTCCACATCTTGAACAGTGGTCTTCTCAGCTGGTTCGGTCTTCTCTTCATCTTCTTCGAAGATCTTCGGTTTCGGTTTCACATATTTTTTAGGTGGATCACATTGATCCGCCACCATGTTTTTTCTTTCTTTTTCTATTTTCTTCTTATGCATAGGATCGAGGTCAGCACCTCGATCCTTTCCTGGGTTATAGTTAACTTTAC
>MIQA02011045.1:0-10840 GCA_001887855.2 Sclerospora graminicola | reverse complement strand
TTAGAAAATGCAAAAAAAGTTCTTAAAGCAGGATCTAATAAATTGCCTGTTAAAACAAAATTTATTTATAAATAATAAGGCTTATAGTTTAATTGGTTAGAGCATACCGCTCATAACGGTATAGTTGTAGGTTCAAATCCTACTAAGCCTAATTAATAATTTTAAATGAAGAAATTAAAAAAACAAAAACTTAATAATTTATTAAAATATTCACAATTTTTAAAAAATAATTATTTAAAAAATAATAAATTTAAATTAAAAAATATTTTATTTAATGATCAAATTTTATATAAAAATCCAATTTTAGAAGCATCTATAATTGAATTCAATAATTATGAAAATATTTATTTACCATTTACTTTGATAAAAATAAGTGAAATTTCAACAATAGATTTAAAATATAAAAATATTTTATTATTTAATTATGATTTAACTTATAATATATTAAAACAATTTAATAAAATAATGTTTCCATATGCTATAAATCCTAAAAATACTTCAATTAAAGGTCGTGTATTAGGTGGAACTCGAAGAAATAAAAAAATACTTATTTCTATTTTAGGTTATATTTTTACAATGAAACCTAAAAAATTACATATTGCGTTGGATTTTCGAAAAAGATTTTATTTTAATAAATATAATAAAAAAGGACTTTATAAAAAAAAAATTAATGCAACACAATTAATTAATTGTTATAAATTTAAATATTTAAATTTTAAAATTAATAATACATTTAATAAAAAAACTAATAATTTCAAAAAAAAACAATTATCAAGACTTTCTTATGTTCGATTTATTTTAAAATTTTTAAAAATTAAAAAAAGAAGAAAAAATAAACATTTTTTCAAGAAAAAACAAGTGTTCTTTCAAAGAAAAAATATGTTGAAAAAAAAGAAATAATATTAAATTATGCCACAATTTGATCAATTTTCATTTTTAGATCAAGTTTCTTGTTTTTTGGTTTTTTTCTTTTTTTTTTATATTATTCTTACTTATTTTTTTTTACCTCAAATTTGTTATAATTTGAAATTTAGAAAAAAAAAATTAATTTTTGATAATAAAAAAAAAAATCAAATTAATTTTGAAAAAAAGAATTTTTTTTTTTTTTTAATAATTTTTATACAACTTTTTGTTCTACTTTTGAATTATCTATTTCCAAAAAATTATCAATACATAAAAAAAAAGAAAAAACCAAAAAACAAGAAACTCCGATTATTCATAATTTATTAAAACAAAAAATTAATTTTTTTTTGAATCAAAGATTTTTATTATTTAAAAAAATTTTTATTTTAAATTAATTTTTAAATAAATGTATAGCTCAGTTGGTAGAGCACTGGACTTTTAATCCAATGGTCTTGGGTTCGAATCCCAATACATTTATTGGGGATATATTTCAATAGGTAGAAAATATGTTTTGCAAATATAAGGTTATCGGTTCGAATCCGATTATCTCCATATTGATTTTAATTATATAATTTTATGCAAAAAAAAAAAAAAAAAATATTAAACAGCGTTATTTATTTAAAAATTTTGAAAAAAATAGATTAACATTAAAAATTCTTTCAAAAAATTTAAATATTAAAAAAGATTTACGATGGAAATTACAACAAAAATGGTTTTTTTTTCATCAAAATTCTTCTATTACTCGAATTAAAAATTTATGTATTTTAACTGGACGTTCTAAAAGTATTTATCGTTTATTTAAAATTTCAAGAATTCAATTACGTAAATTAGCCTCAAAAGGTTTATTACCCGGTGTTTCAAAATATAGTTGGTAAATTTTATTATGATGATTGTAACAGATACTCTTTCAAATTTATTTTCACAAATAAAAAATGGTTATTTAGCCAAAAAGTCAAAAATTATACAAAACAAATCAAAACAAAGTATAAATATTCTAAATATTTTAACTCATGAAGGATTTATAAAAAGTTATAAAATAAATTCCAAAAATAAATTAAATATATATTTAAAATATAAAAAAAATAAAGCAGTTGTAACACATATCAAACGTTTATCAAAACCTGGAAAACGTTTATATATAACTAATAAAGATTTATATAAAAAAAAAACAGGTTTTTATCTTATTTCAACATCTTTAGGTATTTTAACTGATTTACAGGCTAAAAAATTAAATGTTGGTGGTGAATTAATTTGTCAAATTTTTTAAAATTATGATTCAAATATTAAAAACAGATGTGAAATTAAAAAATAAAATTTTTTTTAAAAGTTCGTTAATAAATATTCAACTTTTTTTTATAGATCAAAGTTTTATTTTTCCAAATAATATAAAAATTTTTAATAAAAATGAAATAATTTTTTTTGAAACATCTTTAGGATTATTATCATTATCATTAATGAATAATATATATTGTTTTATTAAAAAAAATAAATTATTAATTAATTATAATATAATTAAAAATAAAAAAAGTATTTTAAATTTATATAATAAATTAATTAAAATAAAAATAAAAGGTGTTTTACGTGGTTTTAAAATTAGTTTATTTTTAAAAGGTATAGGTTTTAAAGCTTTTATTAAAAATAATAATTTAATTTTAAAATTAGGATTTAGTCATGATATTATTATATCAATTCCTTCTAATATCAAAATTATTAATCAATCAAATATGTTAATTTTTAGTAGTATTGATTATATATTTTTAAACCAATTTGTTTATTATATTAAAAATCATAAACAACCTGAACCTTATAAAGGGAAAGGTTTATTATTAAAAAATGAAAAATTTTTTCAAAAAGAAGGAAAAAAAAGTAAAAAATAATTAAATATGATAAAAAAAAAAAAAAATAATAACATTTTATTAAATTTATTATTTAAATCAAAAAACATGTATGGAGATTTATTAATTTATACAAATAAAGAAATATTACCATTTATTTATGGTAATAGATATGATCATACTATAATTAATTTAAAAAATGTTTCTTTTTTTTTAAAACGTATTTTTAAATTAATAAAATATACAATAAAAAAAAAAGAAAAAATTTTAATAATTGGTAATTCAAATGAAATTAAATTTTTATTTACAACCGCATTTAAAAAAAAACATTCTAATATTATTTTTTTTACTAATGACTGGATAAATGGATTAATTACTAATAAAATTAGAAATACAACATTTAATAAAATAATTCATTATTTAATTAAAGAACATGAAATCAAATTAATTTTAATAATTAAAAGTTCAGTTAAGGATACTTTTTTAAATCAAGAAATTTCAACTTTAAAAATTCCAATAATTTCATTAATTAATACAAGTCAAACTATGAAAAATATTAATTATCCTATTGTAACAAATTCAAAAAATATTCAATCAATATATATTTTAATGTATTTATTACGTAAAATGTTTTAATAAATAATATGAATAAATTAAAACCAAGAAATAAAATATGTTTTCAAAATAATAAAAACATTCATATAAATTTAAAATTATTAAAATTAAGATCAAAAAAATGGAATATATTTAAAAGAAAATTACGATATAAAAAAGAAATTAAACCTGAAAAACGTAAAAAATTTTTTCAAAAAAGATTATTTGAAAAACAACAATTTAGAAATTTTTATGGATGTATTCATGAATATCAATTAAAAAATATATTTAAAAAATTATCAAAAAAAGATAATAAAATAAATATATTTCAAAAATTTATTATAATGTTAGAAAGTCGTTTAGATATTAATTTAGTAAGATTAAAATTAGTAAAAACTATTTTTCAAGCAAAACAATTAATTAATCATAAAAAAGTTCAAATTAATAATAAAATTATAAGTAAACCTAATTTTATATTAAAAAAGGGGGATATCGTTTTTATTATAAAAAATTATAAATATGCAAAAAAAAAAAAAAAATTATGACCAAAAAAAATTTATTAATAAAAATTATGACCAAAAAAAATTTATTAATAAAAATTATGACCAAAAAAAATTTATTAATAAAAATTATGACCAAAAAAAATTTATTAATAAAAATTTAAATATGCAAAAAAAAAAAAAAAATTATGACCAAAAAAAATTTATTAATAAAAATTATGACCAAAAAAAATTTATTAATAAAAATTATGACCAAAAAAAATTTATTAATAAAAATTATGACCAAAAAAAATTTATTAATAAAAATTTTAAAATTAATAAACCTTATTTTAATAAAAAAAAAAAAAAATATTATTTTCGAAAGAAAAAAGATATTTATTATTTTTTAGGTGAAAAAAGACCAAAAAAACCCTTAACAACTGAATATTTATATAGAAATAAAAAAATAAAAAAAGGTATTTTTTTTAAAGAACCTACTTTTAAAGCAATTTTATATCCTTTTCATTTAAATTTAAAATTAATTAATGAATATTTAAAAAAAAAATAAAAATTCAATTTATTTCAATGGTTTAAGTATAAATAAATAGTAATAATAAAAGCATTAAATGAATGCCTTGGCATTAATTTTATTTTTAGGACGTAAAAAATGCGAAAAGCTATATTAAATAATATATTATTTCGAAATATAGATTTCCTAAAGAAAACTTTTTCTTTGTGAAAATTTTAAAAATAGTGAATTGAAATATCTAAGTAACTATTAAAAAAATCAAACGAGATTCTGTAAGTAATGACGAATGAAAATGGAAATTAGGTTTATAAAAATCAATTAAATTATTTGAAAAATTTTGAAAAATTTACTAAAAAAGGTGAAAGTCCTGTAGAATAATTTTTTTTTATAATAGTAAAAAGAGGTATGTGTAATCTTTTTTGAATATTGGGGAACCACCCTCAAAACCTTTTAAAAATTAATGATCGATAGTGAACAAGTACTGTAAAGGAAAGGTGAAAAAAAACTTTTGAGTTTGAAATAATTCTGAAATTTAATGTTAATAATCAATTGGAACTTTTAAAAAAAGTGACAGTGTACCTTTTGCATAATGGGCCAGCAAGTTTATTGTTATAGCAAGCTTAATTTAATAAAGTAGGCGTAGATAAATCAAGTTTTAAAAAGCTGTAAGTTATATAAATAAGACCCGAAACTGAGTGATCTAATTATGAACAGATTGAAAAATAGGTAAAACTATTTGAAGGATCGAACTCACATATGTGGCAAAATATGGAGATGATTTGTGATTAGGAGTGAAAGGCTAATCAAACTCAGAGATAGCTGGTTTTCCGCGAAATCTATTGAAGTAGAGCATTTAAAATCTTTTTTTGGGGTAGAGCACTCATTGAGCTAAGGGGCTTAAAAACTTACTAAATTCTTGGAAACTCCGAATACAAAAAAACGTTATTTAAATAGACAGACATTAGGCGCTAAGGTCTTTTGTCAAGAGGGAAACAGCCCAGATTGATCGCTAAGGTCTCTAAATAATATTCTAAGTGAAAAAGGAAGTAAAAAAATAATGACAACCAGTAGGTAGGCTTGGAAGCAGCCATCCTTTAAAGAAAGCGTAATAGCTCATTGGTCTAGTTTTTTTGCGCCTAAAATGTATCGAGACTTAAGAAATTTACCGAAGCGGCAAGTTTTATGAAAAAATAAAACGGTAGCGGAACATTCTGTAAATTAATAAAGATATATTGTGAAATATATTGAAGATATCAGAAAAGAAAATGCTGGCATTAGTAACAAAAAATAATGACTATTAATCATTATCACCGTAAATCCAAGGGTTTCTATGTTAAAATGAATTCTATAGAGTGAAACGGCCCCTAAGAAAGATTTGACGAAAGCAAATTTTGATGGGATAATTTTTAAATTAAATTTTTTAAAAAAAGTGACAAAAATTTTAAATTTTTCAGGAAATAGCTTTTTTAATTAAAAACCGTACCCTAAACCGACACAGGTGGATAGGTCGAGTAGACTAAGGTGAATGAGAGAACTATGTTGAAGGAACTCGGCAAAATGACTTTGTAACTTCGGGATAAAAAGTACCTAATTTAACTAATTAGGTGGCACAGAATAGGGGGTTGCGACTGTTTAATAAAAACTTAGGACTCTGCTAAATGGTAACATGATGTATAGGGTCTGACACCTGCCCGGTGCTGGAAGATTAAAAGGAAATGTTTACGCATTGAATGGAAGTCCCAGTAAACGGCGGCCGTAACTCTGACGGTCCTAAGGTAGCGAAATTCCTTGTCGGGTAAGTTCCGACCTGCATGAATGGTGTAACGACATCCCCGCTGTCTCCAACATTGACTCAGTGAATTTGAAATATCCGTGAAGATGCGGATTTTCTATAGTTAGACGGAAAGACCCCGTGAACCTTTACTACATCTTTATATGGTTATTTTATCTAATATGTGTAGTATAAGTGGTAATCGTTTAGACCTTTACGCTAGTAAATTGTTTAGATATCTTTGAAATACCACTCTTATTAAAATAAATAACTAATATTTTTTAAATAGACAGTGTATGGTTGGTAGTTTGACTGGGGCGGTCACCTCCTAAAGAGTAACGGAGGTGTACAAAGGTAAGCTCAAATTGGATAATTTTATCAATTGTAGAGTATAATGGTAAAAGCTTGCTTGACTGTAAGATAGACATATCAAACAGGGACGAAAGTCGGTCATAGTGATCCGATAATTCTTTGTGGAAAGATTATCGCTCAACGGATAAAAGGTACTCCGGGGATAACAGGCTAATGACTCCTAAGAGCTCCTATCGACGGAGTCGTTTGGCACCTCGATGTCGACTCATCACATCCTGGAGCTGAAGAAGGTTCCAAGGGTTCGGCTGTTCGCCGATTAAAGTGGTACGTGAGTTGGGTTTAGAACGTCGTGAGACAGTTTGGTTCCTATCTTCTATAGATATTTTGAAAAATGAAAGAATCTAACTCTAGTACGAGAGGACCGAGAAGGGTAAATCTCTGGTGTATCGGTTGTTTAAAAGCATTGCCGAGTAGCTAAATTTATTTTGGATAATTACTGAAAGCATCTAAGTAAGAAACCGTTCTTAAAAATTTTTCATAAAAAAACTGTAAAAGATGATTACATAGATAGGTTTTAAGTGTAAGTATTGTAAAATATTTAGCTTTAAAATACTAAAAGTTTACAAAATTTAAATATATTTATTTCTTTGTAGCTCAACGGTAGAGCAAATGGCTGTTAACCATTAGGTTATAGGTTCAAATCCTATCAAAGAAGTTTTTATATTGGGGTCGAATAGCCAAGCGGTTTACGGCAATAGTTTGCTAAACTATCGGTTAATTAAATTAACTCGTGGGTTCAAATCCCACTTCGACCTATTAATAAGATGATGTAGTTTAAAGGTAGAGCGTGGGAATCATAATCCTAATGTTGTAGGTTCGAGTCCTACCATCATTATAATTAAACGGAAGATAGCATAGTCTGGCTAATGCATCTGTTTTGGGAACAGAAGATCAAAGGTTCAAATCCTTTTCTTCCGAAAATTGCGCATATGATGAGATAGAGTAATAGGTTAACTTGTCAGGCTCATAATCTGAAGATGTAGGTTCAAGTCCTGCTCTCATCATTTTATTATAATATAATAAAATAATTAATTATGATTCAAATTCAAACTAAATTAAAAATAAATGATAATAGTGGTATTAAAATAGGACAATGTATTAAAATTTATAAAAAAAAAGTAGGAAAAATTGGAGATACAATTTTAATTTCAACTAAGAAATTACGTTTGAACCAAAAAAAAAAAATTAAAATAGTAAAAGGTGATTTATTTAAAGCTTTAGTTATTCATACAATATATCAAAAAAAAAGTACAATTGGTAATCTAATAAAATTTGATAAAAATTGTATAATTATTTTAAATAATCAAAATAAACCTTTAGGAACACGTATATTTGGTCCAATTACTTCTGAATTTCGAAAACAAAAAAATTTTAAAATATTATCATTAGCTTCAAATATTTTATAAAAATCTATGGAAAAAAATTTACAAAATCATTATCAAAATGTTATTATATATGATCTTTTAACAAAATTAAATTTTAAAAATATATTTGAAATTCCTAAAATAACTAAAATTTGTTTAAATATTGGATTTAAAAATACAAATATTGAAAAAAAAAAATTAATTAATATAATTTTACTTTTAAAATTAATAACTAATCAAAAACCTCTTATAACTAAATCAAAAAAAAATAATATTTATTTAAAAATAAAAAAAAATTCAATTATTGGTTGTAAAGTTACTTTAAGACGGAAAAATATTTTTAATTTTTTAGAAAAAGTGTTAATTTTTATTATACCACATTTAACTTCAATAAAAATTAATTGTAAAAATAAAAATATTTTTGATTTTCAAATTTCAAATATTTTTGATTTTTTTGAATTACAAACTGAATTTTCAAAATTTAAAAATATACCATCTATTGATGTATCTATTCATACAAATGTACAAAATAATCATGAATTATTTTTATTATTAAATTCACTTTTTATAATAAATTCTTAGCAAAAATAGCTCAATGGTAGAGTATAACCTTGCCAAGGTTAATGTTGAGGGTTCAAATCCCTTTTTTTGCTTAAATAAATATAATGGACCCAAAGGCAGTATTTGGTATTTCCATTTTTTTAATTTAATGGGAATAATAATAGAATTGACATTTTTTTGTGATTATAGATTAATTGGTAAATCTTTTATCTTCCAAGTAAATATTGTGGGTTCGAGTCCCACTAATCACATCAAAATATAAAGGAGAAATGGCTGAGGGGTTAAAAGCGGCAGACTGTAAATTTGTTGAAATATTTTCTACGTAGGTTCAAATCCTACTTTCTCCAACTATTAATGAAAATTATTTATTAAAAATTAAAAAATTTTTATCTTTTAAGATAAAATTAATATAAGAATGTTTTATTAATTAAATTTTTAAAATTTAATTATTTGAAAAATTATTATTAAATAATTAATATTAAAATTTAAATAGAGTTTGATCCTGGCTCAGAATAAATGCTATCGGTATGCTTAACACATGCAAGTTAAATGTATTTAAAACATAGCGGACGGGTGAGTAACACGTGAATTATCTACCTTTTAATTCAGAATAATTATTTTTATAAAAATACTGAATAAATAAATTAAAGTTTTTAACGTTAAAAGATGAGTTTGCGTAAGATTATGGTAGTTGGTAGTTTAAAAGACCTACCAAGCCTTTTATCTTTAGCTGGTTTGAAAGAACGATCAGCCACATTGGAACTGAGACACGGCCCAAACTTTTTTAAAGGCAGCAGTGGGGAATTTTGGACAATGAGCGAAAGCTTGATCCAGTAATACCGAGTGAGTGAAGAAGGCTAATTAGGTTGTAAAGCTCTTTCATTAAGGAGGAAAATGACAGTACTTAAAAAAGAAGTTCCGGCTAATACCCGTGCCAGCAGCCGCGGTAATACGGGAGGAGCGAGCATTATTCGGAATGATTAGGCGTAAAGAGTTTGTAGGTGGTTTTTTAAGTTGAAAGAAACAAATTAAAGCTCAACTTTATACATTTTTTCAAAACTGATAAACTAGAGTATAAATAGAGGATAATGGAATTTCTATTGGAGTGATAAAATACGTTGATAATAGAAGGAAGGCCTATGGCGAAGGCAATTATCTGGGTATATACTGACACTGAGAAACGAAAGCTTGGGTAGCGAACGGGATTAGATACCCCGGTAGTCCATGCCGTAAACGATGAGTGCTAATATTTAGAATTTTTAGATATAACAGCTAACGCGTTAAGCACTCCGCCTGAAAAGTATAATCGCAAGATTGAAATTCAAAGGAATTGACGGGAGTCTACACAAGCGGTGGAGCATGTGGTTTAATTCGATAATACGCGCAAAACCTTACCAACTCTTGCTAATTTTTATATAAAATTTTATATAAAAAACAGGTGTTGCATGGCTGTCGTCAGCTCGTGTTGTGAAATGTTTGGTTAAATCCTTTAACGAGCGCAACCCCTATTGTTAGTTGCTAATTTATTAAAATAAAATAAAAGAACTTTAACAAAAAGATTAATGATAGGTTAATGGAAGATGGGGATGACGTCAAGTCTTTATGGCCCTTATGAGTTGGGCTACACACGTGCTACAATGATAATCACAATGAGAAGCAATAATGTTAAGTTGGAGCAAATCTTTAAAAATTATCTTAGTTCGGATTAAGGGCTGAAACTCGCCCTTATGAAGTTGGAATCGCTAGTAATCGCAAAACAGCATGTTGCGGTGAATATGTTACTGGACTTTGTACACACCGCCCGTCACATCAGGGAAGTTAATTATTTTTAAAATGATTTTAATGTATTTAATAATTTTAAATAACTATTTAATTAAAATAATTTATAATTTAATTTAAATAAATTAAAATACTTAGAAAGTAATTAGTAACTTTGATGAAGTCGTAACAAGGTAGTCGTAGGGGAACCTGTGTCTGGAAGAGATCTTTAAACATTCTTAAATTAACTTTAAGATCTGGGGAAAATAGTTTAATTGGTAAAATCATAGTCTCCAAAATTATTGTTATGGGTTCAAGTCCCATTTTTCCTGTTTTTATTTATAAATATTATAAATCAAAAAAATTTTATAAAATCTGAAATTAATTAAATTCAAGTTATAAAAATAAAATTTTATTTAAAATACTTTTCAACCAAAGGGAATTTCAATTTAGATTTATAATATTTATAAATAAAAATAGTTTTAAAATAAAACTTTTCTAAAATTGTATAGTATTTAAGAGAAAAAAATTAAATATTACTAATTTATTTAATTTTAAATTAATTAATTTTGTATATATTAAAAACTAAAATAACAAACTTTTAAAAATTTTATGATAATAAAAAATTATATTATATTTCAAAATACATTAATGGATTATGCTGAACCCTGGCA